>JAVXUO010003011.1:0-36027 GCA_033065855.1 Escallonia rubra
CTCCATCTCCGGCGACCCACATCTCCGGTGACCCACAACTCCGGCGACACCGCCCTCCCCCCTCAACGCCGACCTCGATGGCTTCTGGATCGGAGACCACCTACGATTTTATTGGCAACTTGCACCTGACAGGCCAACACTTTTTCAAAGTCCTGATGCCTGGGGTTTGAGAATGAACTTGTAGGCTATCCCTCTTTCTCTGTATTTTCGTGTGTTAAAGGTTTGATCTTTTGGTTAAAAACTAACCTATTTTTTGTATTGTGTTTGTTAGGACATACCGGAAGCCTTGACCAATCAATTTACAACAATTCATGACAGTGCAAGATTATATAGCCGCAAGGGGGCATGGCAGGTTGAAATCAAGCTGAAGCCCGGCCGACCCCAAAAAAAGCAATTCGCAGAGGGTTGGAACGTCTTCGTGCGCCAGCATGGCCTCGAACTCGGGGACTTTGTAGTGTTTGAACACCTTGGGTGGTGGGATTTTCAAGTTGTAATCTTTGATCGGAGCACTTGTGAAAAAATTTCTTTCCCCCAATGTGAACCCTAATTTATTATTAATAAAATAATTTATGTTCTTGTTCATTGTGTTTCGAAATTTTTCCTCGCTTAATTGTGCTTAATTGTGTCGTTTGAGATTCCCTCGATATATTGAGATCGTTGATTGTGAATCGTACGTTAATTGTGTCGTTTGAGATTCCGTCGGTATATTGAGATCGTTGATTGTGAATCGTACGTTCTTTATTGTTTATCGATATTGAGATTGTTGATTCTGACGCCAAAACAAGTCTTCGGGGCGCCAATTTATTAAAACAGCATTATGCTACAATGCGACTAAAACAAGCCTTTGGGCGCCAATTTATTAAAACTGCAGTATGCTACAACGTCTAGCTCTACTACATAGCGGACATAAGGCCTCCGCTTAGGCCGGGGTTCGGGAAGGTCGGAACTAAGTGTCTGGTTCGTGCCAGCCATTTTCTGGTCCAAGTTGCAGACAATGATATGGTGCACCACTATGACGTAAGCTTGGTGATGTATCTGCGGGGCTGTCCAGAAAATGGTTGGCACGGACCAGACACTTAGTTCCGACCTTCCCGAACCCCGGCCTAAGCGGAGGCCTTATGTCCGCTATAGAACTCGATCTTCAGTCATCTTCATCTGAAACTGGAGCATCGGAAACATTTCCTTCTTCGAAGCTCATGTTCCAGTATACTTGTGCTTCATTGTTGTTGCCATCTTCATGTGCATCACGTGCCATACGACGTAAGTTATGCCTACTTTGACGAACTCTCATTCTATTATTTTCCTCACGTATTCGATGCAGTGCCCTTTCAAGCTCCATGTGCGTAATTCGAGGCATGTTGATTGCCTTTTGTCGAGGTATGGGTATATTCATGCTCCGTGAATCAGCTACTAGGACCTCATGTTCATTCATCCGATAAGACCATTCTGCACGTAATGTATTCACATAGCTTGATGAGTAACGCAAACTTGGACGCAAAGAATAGTGAAATTCATCTTCGCCCGCCCAGTAACGACCCATTGCTTCAAAAATATCTCGTGGAGTATATGACATTTCCAGAGTTGTTATGAAATTGGGAGTATATCACTCTATGCCCTTTGCAATGAGCAATGCATGTACTTATATATACTTTGAAACGGGACCAATTTATGAAAGAGCTACAGGTTCAACTTTATGAGATGTGACAAGCCTTTGGCAATAGACTAGAGACTTGTCTTGTCACCAAAGAGAATTGTCTTGTCACCAAAGACTTGTCAACTTTATGACACGGGCATGCTATTGTCTCCAACTATTGTCATCCTCAATGTCCAGAGACTTGTCTTGTCACCAGAGATGGACAGACTATTGTGTAGCTATCACACCAATATATTGTGTATGTGTGTGTGGGCTTATTTATATATGTTAGCCATGCTCATCGCTTTAGAACCAAAACAAAGTTAAATGGCAGGAGTTCCTGGGAGTTCTAGTCTGCGGGGACGTGAGACTGTGTGGTTGTTGTGTGAAAGGAACGACGACTACAAAGAAGTGAAGTACACGGATCCCAGAGAGTATTATTGCGGTTTACGGAGAGAATGGGCATATCGAGTTAAGGAATCAGAAGCGCTACACCAAGATCTCACCACGCTGAGAGCACCTGTGCCGCAACGTCGTTCACTTACTATGTCGCGGCGTAATGTTAAGCAGTGTAAGAAAGCTGTGCGCCAAATTCGTATGGAGAATAACCGGATGTTGCTGCGTAGAAAACGATTTTATATGCTTCAACTTGCGGAAGAAATGGCCGAGGTTAGTGGGAGGCAGCTCAAATCAAACGAGAGAAACAATATTTTAACCAATGATCAGTACTTATCTGATGAGTATATGTCAAATGAAGAGTGATATATATATCTCTTCCTACTGCATGCTAGGATTTCATTCCAACCGGCACTCATCCACATGTCATTCTAATTGGCGTATCCCGTCTTTTGAAGCATGTAAAATGTTGGGAATATATGTTTCTAACTACATCCGTCATACTATAATGGGGTAACTAGCATGCCTAAGGTGCAATGAGAAAAAAAAAGTGACATAAAAAATTACAACATTTTTCGCAAGCTATGAATTTGGCGCTAAAGTGTGCGCGAATAGGCCCTTCATAGGAAAACCAAAAAAATAAATTGTCTCGTTTTTCGCCGAAATTCATAGAAATGGGCTATATAGCGTGCCTAAGGTGCAATGAGCAAAAAAAAAGTGACCAAAAAAATTACATATCTACATCCGCTATACTATATAGCGGACAGCCAAGCAGAAGGTAGCCTCCCCAACACTTATTTTTTTTCGGCCCTATCTACGTCCGCTATACTATATCGCGGACAGCCAGAAGGTAGCATCCCCAACACTTAGTTTTTTTTTAGGCCCTATTATTTATGTCCGCTATACTATATAGCGGACAGTCAAGCAGAAGGGAGGCTCCCCAACACTTAGTTTTTTTCGGCCCTATCTACGTCCGCTATACTATATCGCGGACAGTCAAGCAGAAGGTAGCCTCCCCAACACTTATATTTTTTTCGGCCCTATCTATGTCCGCTATACTATATCGCGGACAGCCAAGCAGAAGGTAGCCTCCCCAACACTTAGTTTTTTTTCGGCCCTATCTACGTCCGCTATACTATATCGCGGACAGCCAAGCAGAAGGTAGCCTCCCCAACACTTAGTTTTTTTCGGCCCTATCTACGTCCGCTATACTATATCGCGGACAGCCAAGCAGAAGGTAGCCTCCCCAACACTTAGTTTTTTTTTTCGGCCCTATCCACGTCCGCTATACTATATCGCGGACAGCCAAGCAGAAGGTAGCCTCCCCAACACTTATTTTTTTCGGCCCTATCCACGTCCGCTATACTATATAGCGGACAGTAAAGCAGAAGGGACCCAACACTTAGTTTTTTTTTCCGGCCCTATCTATGTTTAGCGGACAGTCCAACAGAAACAGTCTCACTTGGTTACACTTTGTTTCCCCTGGTGAAAGCAAATCACACAGAACAAATAAAACACTCAGCTGAACAACACAACGATATCAGTGAATCAAATCAATCGCATTCAACAACGATCACATCTCAGTCAACACAGATGAAATCGTCAATCGCATTCAAACGATAAGATTCAAGAAGTTTAAGGACAATTAAAAAAGTGAATATAATGTTATTATACGCAAACATTGTCAATTACACGGATTTACAATATATCTAATAGGTCTAGGCCGGCCATTGATAATTTGCCAAGCCATCCTATACCTAAAGCAGTCTATGCAGTCTTGGGTCCAGACGGTCTTCTTGAGGCTCTCCGACCGACAGATGTAATCCATGTACATGCAGAGGTAGACGCCGCAGTCCGAGGTATTAAGTTGCTTGGGCCTAGTCCTCTTCAATCGGAAAACAACCTCCCTATCGCCCGCTGCCCTCCCTCGGGTCTCTCGAGAACGCTCTCTATTGACCATGGCAGCAAATAGATTCTGCGAGTAACAGGATAAGCATTAAACATTAAACATAGCAAACATAATACGATTAATCAGTTCTACATTATGCAAGTTACAATAAGAAGTAAACAGGCTCTTACCATTGGATTCAACATCCCTAAGCCAACGTACATTTCAATCACACCAATCGCGTCCGTATCATCGTAGAGACTGTCGAGGACTGATACGGTATTCGTTACCGGTTCATAGCAAATCAAGAACCAGTGGGCATTCACTATAGCTGGGAGTAGAAACACATCCGCCACACTTGCGCGCTCTGGACTCGGCCGACCAAGATATGCGAGTAGGTTAGCGGACGGTCTCCACTTGACCTCGGCCTTCGCCTTTCTCGCCTGCTTCCTCGCCTTGTCCCACTCGTTAAACTCTTGTACTAGCATATTGTGAAAGTAAGCATCGAGGATAAAAATGCGCGGACCGTAGTTAGGCTGCTCCCGACTCCTTTGCCGCAGAATTTGCACGTAGTGCGAGATGACAAAGTTGTCTAACCATATCCCCGGCGCCAGCGTGGACAGTTCTCTCCCTGAGACACTGTAATCCAAGCCCTGCGGGTTAGCCACAGCATACGACGCTCCGTCTGGGGGGGCCGCTAAAATAATAGTGATGGATTGGGTGGTGTTTATACGGCTTCAGGGGCCTGGCTGGATGCCCTTTCGGATATTGCCCTCGGGGGTCGACCGATTGCTCTTGCCCTCCGCCGGGGGGCAAGAGCAACGGAAGAAATTGGCCTCCAACCAACGGATCGGCCGGCTGATAATCCCCTTGGGGGGGCCCGACCGGCTGATAATCGCCTTCGGGGGCCCCGGTCGGCTGATATTGCTCGCCGGCCATTTCTTCTGCCGGCTGATATTGCCCTTCGGGGCCGCCAAGTGGTCCCACCCACGGGACAATGGGCAGTGCCTCGTTGTAACCGTAAGGCCATTCTTGCGTGACTTGACTCTGAGAGAGGGGTTGGGGTTCCGGGAACAAATCGAAGGTCGGGCCGCTGTAATCGGCCCACGACGCTTGAGCATGTCCCATCCCGGTACAGAGGGACCACCAACTCCCTGGCTCACCCCTAAAGCTTGCCCGGAGGGATCAACGTTATACGGGCTGGCGCCCGTATAACCCATTCCCGGGCTGTCGACCGAAGACTGTCCCGATGCTTGCCGCACAAAATTCCCGCAGCCTATAGCCAGTGCAGCAGCCTGTTGGCGAAGATCCTCGCCCATTGCGCTCATCAGATCCTTCCGCTCACTCAACTTCTGGAAGAATGCAAGCGAGGCATTAACCTACATCCAAAGAGATAACAAATAAGTAACTTTAATCATACATTTATATTCAAGACAAGTTGGGCAACTTACGAGATTGTATGCCATACGCTCGTCGATCTCACCCCTAGGCGCATACCTCGCCCCGCGTTCAAAGTTCACTGAGGCTACTCTCATCCTCGTGATGCGGGAGTACCACTCATCGTACTCCGCGATGCTGATAACGGGGTCCGGCTCTAAGAAGATGGCCGCCAGTGTGTCCTGCCAAGAAGTCCAGAGCTCTATTTCGGCCGTGCACAATTCTTGCGCATTGGCCTTGCCAAAACGCCTGACATCTGGTGGGTCCCTGTTAACCCTCATATCTGGGGCACCGGCGGGCAAACCCTGCTCCAACTCAAAATGGCGCATTGCTCGGTCTGGCAGCTGCCACTCTGCGACCTCGAAGTGGATGAGGGGTGTGCGCTGCAACCCGGAGAGCGTGAAGACGAACGACTCTTCTACCCGTCGCGCCAAACGTATGTACGGTGCCCAACGCAATTGGCCCGGAGATAGGCGGTCGAACTCCCCTCGATAGAACGTGATGTTGTGATGGGGATCGACTCTCCTGCGGTAGTGGCTATTCTTCCGGCTGTACTCCCAAGCACGCAACCGAGGCCACACTCTATCGGTTCCATCCCTACGCGTCGGTGAACCGGGAGCAAGGTGTTCATAAGACCACACCTGAGAACATGGACAAATTATATTTATATCGTCGATTCAACAAAAGCAAAAACAAAAAAAACAATAACGAAGACAGGATTTATATGATATACCTGCAATAGCGAGAGACATGCACATATGGCTTTGGAGTCGGGCCTCGTTGCCTTGTGCAATGCTCGGTACAGATACGAAAGAACCGCTGCACCCCATGCATAATCTCCAACCTCAGCCAGGTTACCCAACAACGGTAAATATTTCACGCTGGCCGTGTTCTTCGACGTCGTTGGGAATAAAATTGCCCCCATCACCCACCAGAGGAAGGCTTTTGTGTAAAGCACAAGCTCATGGCCCGTATAGTTTTCCGGCAATACCCCGTACGTATCTACCAACCACTTCAACTTTATACCACCACTGCTAAATCCATCCTGGGGTATCGAAGTGAGGAAGTCCCTAGCGGTTCTCGTCTTCGTTGCTTCTGACGAAGGAGCAATTACCGGCAGCCCCGTCACCGTCAACCCTAAGATGAACCCTACATCTTCTAGGGTAATTGTCAGCTCTCCGAGCGGGAAGTGAAACGTATTCGTTTCACTTCTCCACCTCTCAACAAGGGCACCTATCAAGGCCCGGTCAAGCTGTTGAAATATCTGCCCATGCGTGAAAATCCCAAACCCAATTCCACGCAGTATCCTCTTCTGGGCGGTGTTCAGTTTCCACGATACTATATCGCGAGATACTTCTACGGTGTTGAGAAGTTCTCTTTCCTACGAATTAATAAATACAATTTAAGCATAACAAACGGTATATACAACGTTCGTAAACGATAGAAAGTCGATAAGTAATGTATCTTACACCACCATCCCATATGAGCGTACTGATATGGTTGGCTTGGTCGTATAACACGGATGGGTCTTCAGGTCCAGGGTTAAATTCCATTTTTTGCAACTGAAATTATGGAAAAACCTTCTCAGTTTGGATTTTACGTTTTGGATTTTGATAATAAAATGCGAAAATACGACGCTAGCACATGCATAATACATATAACGCAAGCACATGAATGATACGTACAATGTTAGCATATGTACTCATATGTATAAATATATATACATATACGGAATCGGATTTTGCAAACGCTTGCACAAGAACAAAAACATACATATATAAAACGCAATATTCATCAGAACTGAATATTACAGACAAAAAAAAGTGTAGATTTTGTGAACTTACGTGATCGATTTAGGGTATTAAAGGTGTTCAAGATAACCGGAATTGCGCCGATATGATTGCCAACGCCGCTGGAAAGAGTGGATATTGCGTAGAAAGTGTAGATTTTGTGAGTAGAAAGACTGGAGAAGAGTGTTGTAGTTACTGCCGTTTGCAAGTATATTGAACGTCCGCAATACAGTACCGCGGATGGCTATTACGTCCGCGACACAATAGCGCAGATGTCTAGAACGTCCGCTAAACTGTATAGCGGACACTGTTGACGTGACAGATAAGGACAAGATAACCGTCATTGCCGAAAAAATTGACGGGACAGGCCCTGACAGGTGTCAGCCTAGGGGACGTCCGCTACACAGTATCGCGGACGACTTTTTGCTGTCTCCCATCAGGACTTTAATGCCGTCCGCGATACAGTGTAGCGGACGGGACGGAAGGGCAAAAAGGTAAAAAAAAAACGTCCGCCGTACTGTATGGCGGACGGGTTTTTTTACCAAATTGCCTCTCCGCGCCTGTCCGCTACACAGTATCTCGGAGGGCATTAAAGTCCTGATGGGAGACAGCAAAAAGTCGTCCGCGATACTGTGTAGCGGACGTCCCCTAGGCTGACACCTGTCAGGGCCTGTCCCGTCAGTTTTTTCGGCAATGACGGTTATCTTGTCCTTATCTGTCACGTCAACAGTGTCCGCTATACAGTTTAGCGGACGTTATAGACATCCGCGATATTGTATCGCGGACGTAATAGCCATCCGCGGTACTGTATTGCGGACGTTCAATATACTTGCAAACGGCAGTAACTACGACACTCTTCTCCACTCTTTCTACTCACAAAATCTACACTTTCTACGCAATATCCACTCTTTCCCAGCGGCGTTGGCAAGCATATCGGCGCAATTCCGGTTATCTTGAACACCTTTAATACCCTAAATCGATCACGTAAGTTCACAAAATCTACACTTTTTTTTTTTGTCTGTAATATTCAGTTTTG
Source organism: Escallonia rubra (assembly GCA_033065855.1). NCBI lineage: Eukaryota > Viridiplantae > Streptophyta > Magnoliopsida > Escalloniales > Escalloniaceae > Escallonia > Escallonia rubra. The sequence continues at coordinate 8,181 of JAVXUO010003011.1, forward strand.
ATGAATATTGCGTTTTATATATGTATGTTTTTGTTCTTGTGCAAGCGTTTGCAAAATCCGATTCCGTATATGTATATATATTTATACATATGAGTACATATGCTAACATTGTACGTATCATTCATGTGCTTGCGTTATATGTATTATGCATGTGCTAGCGTCGTATTTTCGCATTTTATTATCAAAATCCAAAACGTAAAATCCAAACTGAGAAGGTTTTTCCATAATTTCAGTTGCAAAAAATGGAATTTAACCCTGGACCTGAAGACCCATCCGTGTTATACGACCAAGCCAACCATATCAGTACGCTCATATGGGATGGTGGTGTAAGATACATTACTTATCGACTTTCTATCGCTTACGAACGTTGTATATACCGTTTGTTATGCTCAAATTGTATTTATTAATTCGTAGGAAAGAGAACTTGTCAACACCGTAGAAGTATCTCGCGATATAGTATCGTGGAAACTGAACACCGCCCAGAAGAGGATACTGCGTGGAATTGGGTTTGGGATTTTCACGCATGGGCAGATATTTCAACAGCTTGACCGGGCCTTGATAGGTGCCCTTGTTGAGAGGTGGAGAAGTGAAACGAATACGTTTCACTTCCCGCTCGGAGAGCTGACAATTACCCTAGAAGATGTAGGGTTCATCTTAGGGTTGCCGGTGACGGGGCTGCCGGTAATTGCTCCTCCGTCAGAAGCAACGAAGACGAGAACCGCTAGGGACTTCCTCACTTCGATACCCCAGGATGGATTTAGCAGTGGTGGTATAAAGTTGAAGTGGTTGGTAGATACGTACGGGGTATTGCCGGAAAACTATACGGGCCATGAGCTTGTGCTTTACACAAAAGCCTTCCTCTGGTGGGTGATGGGGGCAATTTTATTCCCAACGACGTCGAAGAACACGGCCAGCGTGAAATATTTACCGTTGTTGAGTAACCTGGCTGAGGTTGGAGATTATGCATGGGGTGCAGCGGTTCTTTCGTATCTGTACCGAGCATTGCACAAGGCAACGAGGCCCGACTCCAAAGCCATATGTGCATGTCTCTCGCTATTGCAGGTATATCATATAAATCATGTCTTCGTTATTGTTTTTTTTTCTTTTGTTGAATCGACGATATAAATATAATTTGTCCATGTTCTCAGGTGTGGTCTTATGAACACCTTGCTCCCGGTTCACCGACGCGTAGGGATGGAACCGATAGAGTGTGGCCTCGGTTGCGTGCTTGGGAGTACAGCCGGAAGAATAGCCACTACCGCAGGAGAGTCGATCCCCATCACAACATCACGTTCTATCGAGGGGAGTTCGACCGCCTATCTCCGGGCCAATTGCGTTGGGCACCGTACATACGTTTGGCGCGACGGGTAGAAGAGTCGTTCGTCTTCACGCTCTCCGGGTTGCAGCGCACACCCCTCATCCACTTCGAGGTCGCAGAGTGGCAGCTGCCAGACCGAGCAATGCGCCATTTTGAGTTGGAGCAGGGTTTGCCCGCCGGTGCCCCAGATATGAGGGTTAACAGGGACCCACCGGATGTCAGGCGGTTTGGCAAGGCCAATGCGCAAGAATTGTGCGCGGCCGAACTAGAGCTCTGGACTTCTTGGCAGGACACACTGGCGGCCATCGTCTCGGAGCCGGACCCCGTTATCAGCATCGCGGAGTACGATGAGTGGTACTCCCGCATCACGCGGAGGAGAGTAGCCCCAGTCAACTTTGAACGCGGGGCGAGGTATGCGCCTAGGGGTCAGATCGACGAGCGTATGGCATACAATCTCGTAAGTTGCCCAACTTGTCTTCAATATATTAGAACTGATTAAAGTTACTTATTTGTTATCTCTTTGGATGTAGGTTAATGCCTCGCTTGCATTCTTCCAGAAGTTGAGTGAGCGGAAGGATCTGATGAGCGCAATGGGCGAGGATCTTCGCCAACAGGCTGCTGCACTGGCTATAGGCTGCGGGAATTTTGTGCGGCAAGCATCGGGACAGTCTTCGGTCGACAGCCCGGGAATGGGTTATACGGGCGCCAGCCCGTATAACGTTGATCCCTCCGGGCAAGCTTCAGGGGTGAGCCAGGGAGTTGGTGGTCCCTCTGTACCGGGGATGGGACATGCTCAAGCGTCGTGGGCCGATTACAGCGGCCCGACCTTCGATTTGTTCCCAGAACCCCAACCCCTCTCTCAGAGTCAAGTCACGCAAGAATGGCCTTACGGTTTCAACGAGGCACTGCCCATTGTCCCGTGGGCGGGACCACTTGGCGGCCTCGAAGGGCAATATGAGCCAGCAGAAAAAATGGCCAGCGAGCAATATCAGCCGACAGGGGCCCCCGAAGGCGATTATCAGCCGGCCGGGGCCCCCCAAGGGGATTATCAGCCGGCCGATCCGTTGGTTGGAGGCCAATTTCTTTCGTTGCTCTTGCCCCCCGGTGGAGGGCAAGAGCAACCGGTCGACCCCCGAGGGCAATATCCGAAAGGGCATCCAGCCAGGCCCCTGAAGCCGCATAAACACCACCTAATCCATCACCGTTATTTTAGTGGACCCCCCCTAGACGGAGCATCGTATGACGTGGCTAACCCGCAGGGCTTGGATTACAGTGTCTCATGGAAAGAACTGTCCACGCTGGCGCCGGGGATGTGGTTAGACAACTTCGTCATCTCGCACTACGTGCAAATTCTGCGGCAAAGGAGTCGGGAGCAGCCTAACTACGGTCCGCGCATTTTTATCCTCGATGCTTACTTTCACAATATGCTAGTACAAGAGTTTAACGAGTGGGACAAGGCGAGGAAGCAGGCGAGAAAGGCGAAGGCCGAGAACAAGTGGAGACCGTCCGCTAACCTACTCGCATATCTTGGTCGGCCGAGTCCAGAGCGCGCAAGTGTGGCGGATGTGTTTCTACTCCCAGCTATAATTAATGCCCACTGGTTCTTGATTTGCTATGAACCGGTAACGAATACCGTATCAGTCCTCGACAGTCTCTACGATGATACGGACGCGATTGGTGTGATTGAAATGTACGTAGGCTTAGGGATGTTGAATCCAATGGTAAGAGCATGTTTACTTCTTATTGTAACTTGCATAATGTAGAACTGATTAATCGTATTATGTTTGCTATGTTTAATGTTTAATGCTTATCCTGTTACTCGCAGAATCTATTTGCTGCCATGGTCAATAGAGAGCGTTCTCGAGAGACCCAGGGAGGGCAGCGGGCGATAGGGAGGTTGTTCTCCGATTGAAGAGGACTAGGCCCAAGCAACTTAATACCTCGGACTGCGGCGTCTACCTCTGCATGTACATGGATTACATCTGTCGGTCGGAGAGCCTCAAGAAGACCGTCTGGACCCAAGACTGCATAGACTGCTTTAGGTATAGGATGGCTTGGCAAATTATCAATGGCCGGCCTAGACCTATTAGATATATTGTAAATCCGTGTAATTGACAATGTTTGCGTATAATAACATTATATTCATTTTATTAATTGTCCTAAAACTTCTTGAATCTTATCGTTTGACTGCGATTGACGATTTCATCTGTGTTGACTGAGATGTGATCGTTGTTGAATGCGATTGATTTGATTCACTGATATCGTTGTGTTGTTCAGCTGAGTGTTTTATTTGTTCTGTGTGATTTGCTTTCACCAGGGGAAACAAAATGTTATAACCAAGTGAGACTGTTTCTGTTGGACTGTCCGCTAAACATAGATAGGGCCGAAAAAAAAACTAAGTGTTGTGGAGGCTACCTTCTGCTTGGCTGTCTGCGATATAGTATAGCGGACGGGGATAGGGCCGAAAAAAAAACTAAGTTTTGGGGAGGCTACCTTCTGGTTGGCTGTCCGCGATATAGTATAGCGGACGGGGATAGGGCTAGAAAAAAAACTAAGTGTTGGGGAGGCTACCTTCTGCTTAGCTGTCCGCGATATAGTATAGCGGACGGGGATAGGGCCGAAAAAAAAACTAAGTGTTGTGGAGGCTACCTTCTGCTTGGCTGTCCGCGATATAGTATAGCGGACGGGGATAGGGCCGGAAAAAAATTAAGTGTTGTGGAGGCTACCTTCTGCTTGGCTGTCCGCGATATAGTATAGCGGACGGGGATAGGGCCGAAAAAAAAACTAAGTGTTGGGGAGGCTACCTTCTGCTTGGATGTCCGCGAGATAGTATAGCGGACGTGAATAGGGCCGAAAAAAACTAAGTTATGGGGAGGCTATCTTCTGCTTGGCTGTCCGCTATACTATATAACGGATGTAGATATGTAATTTTTTTGGTCACTTTTTTTTTGCTCATTGCACATTAGGCACGCTATATAGCCCATTTCTATGAATTTCGGGGAAAAACGAGACAAATTATTTTGCTAGGTTTTCCTATGAAGGGCCTATTCGCGCACACTTTAGTGCCAAATTCATAACTTGCGAAAAACGTTGTAATTTTGCTCATTGCACCTTTGGCACGCTATATAGCCCATTTCTATGAATTTCGGCGAAAAACGAGACAAATTATTTTTTTGGTTTTCCTATGAAGGGTCTATTCGCGCACACTTTAGGCATGCTAGTTACCCCATTATAGTATGACGGATGTAGTTAGAAACATAAATTCCCAACATTTTACATGCTTCAAAAGACGGGATTCGCTAATTAGAATGACATGTGGATGAGTGCCGGTTGGAATGAAATCCTAACATGCAGTAGGAAGAAATATATATATCACTCTTCATTTGACATATACTCATCAGATAAGTACTGATCATTGGTTAAAATATTGTTTCTCTCGTTTGATTTGAGCTGCCTCCCACTAACCTCGGCCATTTCTTCCGCAAGTTGAAGCATATAAAATCGTTTTCTACGCAGCAACATCCGGTTATTCTCCATACGAATTTGGCGCACAGCTTTCTTACACTGCTTAACATTACGCCGCGACATAGTAAGTGAACGACGTTGCGGCACAGGTGCTCTCAGCGTGGTGAGATCTTGGTGTAGCGCTTCTGATTCCTTAACTCGATATGCCCATTCTCTCCGTAAACCGCAATAATACTCTCCGGGATCCGTGTACTTCACTTCTTTGTAGTCGTCGTTCCTTTCACACAACAACCACACAGTCTCACGTCCCCGCAGACTAGAACTCCCAGGAACTCCTGCCATTTAACTTTGTTTTGGTTCTAAAGCGATGAGCATGGCTAACATATATAAATAAGCCCACACACACATACACAATATATTGGTGTGATAGCTACACGATAGTCTGTCCATCTCTGGTGACAAGACAAGTCTCTGGACATTGAGGATGACAATAGTTAGAGACAATAGCATGCCCGTGTCATAAAGTTGACAAGTCTTTGGTGACAAGACAATTCTCTTTGGTGACAAGACAAGTCTCTAGTCTATTGCCAACGTTGGGTCACATCTCATAAAGTTGAACCTGTAGCTCTTTCATAAATTGGTCCCGTTTCAAAGTATATATAAGTACATGCATTGCTCATTGCAAATGGCATAGAGTGATATACTCCCAATTTCATAACAACTCTGGAAATGTCATATACTCCACGAGATATTTTTGAAGCAATGGGTCGTTACTGGGCGGGCGAAGATGAATTTTACTATTCTTTGCGTCCAAGTTTGCGTTACTCATCAAGCTATGTGAATACATTACGTGCAGAATGGTCTTATCGGATGAATGAACATGAGGTCCTAGTAGCTGATTCACGGAGCATGAATATACCCATACCTCGACAAAAGGCAATCAACATGCCTCGAATTACGCACATGGAGCTTGAAAGGGCACTGCATCGAATACGTGAAGAAAATAATAGAATGAGAGTTCGTCAAAGTAGGCATAACTTACGTCGTATGGCACGTGATGCACATGAAGATGGCAACAACAATGAAGCACAAGTATACTGGAACATGAGCTTTGAAGAAGGAAATGTTTCCGATGCTCCAGTTTCAGATGAAGATGACTGAAGATCAAGTTCTATAGGGGACATAAAGCCTCTGCTTAGGCCGGGGTTCGGGAAGGTCGGAACTAAGTGTCTGGTCCGTGCCAACCATTTTCTGGTCCAAGTTGCAGACAACCATTTTTCTCTCCTAGGTCCGCTATATAGTATAGCGGACATCCCCGCAGAGGGAAAGTCTCCAATTCTCTCGTTTTTTTTCCTCCTATCAATGTCCGCTATATAGTATAGCGGACTTCCCCGCAGAATACATGACCAAGCTTACACCATAGTGGTGCACCAGATCATTGTCTGCAACTTGGACCAGAAAATGGTTGGCACGAACCAGACACTTAGTTCCGACCTTCCCGAACCCCGGCCTAAGCGGAGGCCTTATGTCCGCTATGTAGTAGAGGTAGACGTTGTAGCGTACTGCAGTTTTAATAAATTGGCGCCCAAAGGCTTGTTTTAGTCGCATTGTAGCATAATACTGTTTTAATAAATTGGCGCCCCGAAGACTTGTTTTGGCGTCAGAATCAACAATCTCAATATCGATAAACAATAAAGAACGTACGATTCACAATCAACGATCTCAATATACCGACGGAATCTCAAACGACACAATTAACGTACGATTCACAATCAACGATCTCAATATATCGAGAGAATCTCAAACGACACAATTAAGCACAATTAAGCACAACTAAGCGAGGGAAAATTTCGAAACACAATGGACAAGAACATAAATTATTTTATTAATAATAAATTAGGGTTCACATCGGGGGAAATAAATTTTTTCACAAGTGCTCCGATCAAAGATTACAACTTGAAAATCCCACCATCCAAGGTGTTCAAACACTACAAAGTCCCCGAGTTCGAGGCCATGCTGGCGCACGAAGACGTTCCAACCCTCTGCGAATTGCTTTTTTTGGGGTCGACCGGGCTTCAGCTTGATTTCAACCTGCCATGCCCCCTTGCGGCTATATAATCTTGCACTGTCATGAATTGTTGTAAATTGATTGGTCAAGGCTTCCGGTATGTCCTAACAAACACAATACAAAAAATAGGTTAGTTTTTAACCAAAATATCAAACATTTAACACACGAAAATACAGAGAAAGAGGGATCGCCTACAAGTTCATTCTCAAACCCCGGCATCATGACTTTGAAAAAGTGTTTGCCTGCCAGGTGCAAGTTGCCAATAAAATCGTTGGTAGTCTCCGATCCAGAAGCCATCGAGGTCGGCGTTGAGGGGAGGACGGTTTAACGCCGGAGTTCTGGGCCACCGGAGATGTGGGTGCCGGAGATGGAGTAGCGGCCTGGGCTAGATGTTCGAGACAAAGAGAGTGCCCTCAGATAGGACTGATAACAGCTGATTGCCCGATATGATTAATATATATATTAGGATATAGTTATCCGCCACATTGTATAGCGGACATAAAAGAACACCAAAAGTTTTTCTTCGATGACGTCCGCTATATTGTAAAGCGGACGTAAAAGAAGACCAAAAGTTTTACTGCGATGAAGTCCGCTATATTGTATAGCGGACGGAAAAGTAGACCAAAACTTTTCCTGCTCATGAAGTCCGCTATATTGTATAGCGGACGGAAAAGCAGAACGGAAAAGCAGACCAAAAGTTTTACTGCGACGACGTCCGCTATATTGTATAGCGGACGGGGCTTACAAAAAAAAAAGACTAGATTTAATTCGATGGCCTCTCATATGTCCATTTTTAAAAAATTCCAGTATTCGGTGGAAAAATTATCCCTCCGAAAATTATTACAAATGTCATAACGTTGTACAAAAAATTAAAGGTCCACTGCAGCTTGTTCGTCCTCATCTTCGGCGTCACCTTCTTCCCCGTCTTGCAAACCCCCTGAACTTATCCCCAGTGCCTTGTAATGGTTCCGCTTGTCGTGGTCGGTCATTTTGTTGCACAATGCACACCTTCGCAGCTTTTTAGGTTGAGTTGCCGTTTCAATAGAGCTTTTCATCCGCGTAGATCTCTTGCGGCCTTTCGTTTGCGATATAATTGGATCCAACAAACAAATATCATTGTCGTCTTCCTCCCCCGGCTCGTCATCTTCTGATACCCCCGTCGTAGGCTCGGTGTCAATCCCATTGGTGACTGAAGCTGCTTCCAACTGGTCGACGATGGGCTCTTACTGATGAGCTACCTCGAGGAGATGTTTATAACCGACCATTGAAGCAGCAGCCTTTACAGACAAACGGGTGAAACTCGTCACCAGATGATTATACCGCAATGTCTCCGATTCTTCAAAGTCAGTATACGGGTGCTCCGGAAAAGCAATGGTACCGTGCAACCTGTTAGCACCTTTCGTCCACCGTGGCAAGACGTATTTATCGGGGATTGTCCTGATATTCTTTTGGGTGAAAAAGCGCAGAATGTGTCTACACAGGATGCCATGGAACTCAAACTTCTTGCAAACACATGTCACCGAGTCCGTCAATGTGTCGTGGCTCACCGTATACATTCTGCGCAGCTTCTCAGGAACGAGGTCATTCACGAGCGAATAAACCTTGTACTCACGCGTAGACTTCTCCGCCACCTTGTTTATACAGTACCGTCCCGATTTCTGCAGCTCTACTTGGTATAGCAAGAAGATCTCCTTCGTATAGACTTTGGCACCGTTCAGCTCCAGCGGGGTCTCAAGCAACCTTCTCCTCTATTTGTACGTGGTTGCAAAGTCTGCAGCCCTTTCTTTCACGAACAACGACGCAACCGCTTTCTGTGCGGATGTGACGAAACTCTTCAAATTGGTAGCTGTACCCACGTAACTATCGAACGTGGCATTCATAGATTCACTCATGCCCGTCGTTTTCATGCCCGCAGAAAAATACCTCCTCGTGTAAACGCCAATCCATTTCTCTTTGAGCTCGTACAAGTGCTGGAGAGCCACCCGTTGTCTTGCAATGAGTAATCTTGAACAAGCTTTTCCCACCTCTCCTCAAATTCTTCAATCATTAACGACTTGCTAACGCACGTGTCAAAATCCTCTTTAAAGTCTGGAAACTTTGCGTACACGTGATGCAAACGTTCGGGGTATTTGTTGCTTATGTGCCAAGTGCACAAGTTGTGTCGAGTATGTGGGAAGACGGTGGCAATAGCCTTCTTCATTGCCAAATCTTGATCGGTGATGATAACGTTGGGTGCTTTGAAGTTCATGGCTTTCAGCCACACACTAAACAACCATTCAAAAGAACTCTCGCTCTCATCCCTTAACAAGGCGAACCCGAACAGGATTGAATGATAATGATGATTGACCCCTGTGAAAGGGGCAAACGGCATCGAGTACTTGTTGGTACGGTATGTGGTGTCGAAAGTCACGACATCCCCAAAATGCTTATAAGCAAGCCTGGAACAATCGTCGACCCAAAAAATTGTGCTAACTCGATGCTCGTCGTCAAGTTTATAATCGAAGGTAAACTGCGGGTCCTCCATCTGCATCCGCTTCAATAGGCTCATTGTGGCTTGAGCATCATTGAGGTCATACGCGGCTCCTCTATGGGTTCGGACCGCGTTGTGAACTTCTGACGTGTTAAAGTTTAAATTTTGAATTCCTCCGGCCTGTTCAGCAAGAACATTAATCATGTCAGTAGGTCCTAGCCGCGCATCGCTCATTGTGTGAATGAGGCTCCTCACGACCTTTCCCATCTTCTTGTGTTGATGCATCTGACTCACCTTAGAAGGGGTTACTAACGGGTGATTGTGTGCCAGTTCCAGGCTGCTAATAAGCCAATGATCTTGCTTGGCTTTATAGCTTACGAACATCTTGACCTGGCAATTCGTTCGCGCAAAGAAGTCCCGTCTTCTGCGCGAATATCCTACTTCGTCATCACTGTCCTCGTTGCCTACGCGTGTCTCATTTTGCACTGGGTTTCTGCCCCTATGGCACTCGTATAAGCGAGAGCATATCTTTCTCGTTATGTTGCTCGTTCTTGAAGTCTTTATTCTAATGCCAAATCCAACCCTCAATGAATACGCTCGGAAACATTCTCCAGCTTCCTCCAATGTTTAAAAAGTTCGTCCTAGATACGGATCACTAGCATCTACGGGGGTGTTGGAGCTCGACACGAAATCAGACATTGTGAAACAGCTCCCTATATGTAGAAATATAGACTACGCTGAACAATCAAATGACATTTTCAACTGAAAATATTACCTTAAAATTATCTTGACGAATAGACAAATTTAAGATGACAAATATACCATATACATAATCTCAAAAGTCTCCCATTTTGCTAATTATAGATTTATTGAACATAACAAATTAAAATTACTAAGAGCGTTAGACAAATTCATCATGCCAAAATACAACAAACGTATCTCAAAAAAATTGAATTTAAATAGGATAGATGTGCCGAAGTTAGCGCCCCTCAAAAAAATCAAAATTAACTACAATAAACTTCTTTAAAGTTAACAAATTAATTTCTAGAACATCATTAGAAATTTATATTTTTTTGCCCAAAAAAAATACACTTTATCAGTCAATCCACCCAGAAAATATCTGAGATCAGAAACTTACCTTGCTTGAGTGAAGAAGATTGAAGCAAGTTTTAGTCGAAGAAGCTTGAGTTGGAGCCGAAAATGGAAGCCAGGTGAATCCGAAGGAGCTTGAGAATTTTGCGGAAAGAGCTGAGAATCAGGAACTTTGGGGGTATGCGGGAAGCGCCTGTCCGCGATACTGTATAGTGGAAATTATTCCCGACACTCTGACACGTGCAGAAATGACCTGACAGCTGTCAGGTCCGCTCTACTGTATAGCGGATACCTTTTTTGCTGTCTCGGGACAGGCCCTGACAGGTGTCAGCCTAGGGGACGTCCGCTACACAGTATCGCAGACGACTTTTTGCTGTCTCCCATCAGGACTTTAATGCCCTCCGCGGTACTGTGTAGCGGACAGACGAGGAGGGGCAATTTGGTAAAAAAACCCGTCCGCCATACAGTATGACGGACGACTGACAGCTTTTGAAAAAGGCGCGATCTGGACCGTCCATCTTTCGGGATGGACGGTCAGATCGCGTTTGCAACTTCTCCTATTTTGCTAACGCTCTCAACGGATCAGCTCCCATATATATATATATATATATATATATATATATATATATATATATATATACATTACCCGAGTTAGCTAAATGTACCTTAGTTACCCCACAATATATACTGATATAGCTAAAAATATCCCTCCAATCTACGGACGACACGTGGCGGTTATGACGCGTAACCCGTACTGACTCACTACTGATATGGCAATTACCATATCAATCATCGGGCAGTATCCTAAAAAGGCTCTGAGTCTATCAGCTCAGATTGACATAAGATCCTCTATGATCCTAACTGGATTCTAATTAGAGTTGGTCAAAGCTCAGTCCTATTAGGACTCCTCCTTCTACCACTATATAAAGGGGTCATGCCCCTCAGGTAAACCTAAGCTCACACATATACACATTGTGTCTTTACAGCTTCTTCAGAGTTCTACATCGTTAGCCTTCTCTGACTTAAGCATCGGAGCGTTCCCCCGCCGGAACCCCATCCGGCGGTAACTCCGTGTTCTCTTTTGCAGGCCTGATTTCTGGTGCTGTTCCCGATCCAGTTTTTAGCTGCAACAGATTGGCGCCATCCGTGGGACCACTACAGGGAACATGGCCAATCATTCTTCTTCTTCAGACTCTTCACAAAGTCATTCTCAGAACCATCGTGCGCGAACTAGCAGCTCTCGTCGACCAGGTCATTCTCATGACCAACGCTCGACCCCTTTGCGCCGTCGTCGCACCAGTTCTTCTGAAGATAATTACGTCAACGTAACGTCTACTACTCCCGAATCAGAAACTAGACCTCGGAGAAACCAATCTCCAACGTCTACTCTGAAAAACGGTGACCTTCGCCATCGCCTGAACCGTCAGCTATTCAAAACACCACATGACAACCTTACCAAGGAAATCCATGTACTGAAGGATGTTGTAAACACTCTTCAGCGAAAGCTTGACATGACAGTGGCTCCGCAGTCCACTCACCATTCTCATCTTGACCCTAACGACCTTCGTCTTCGTCTCACCTCCAGATCAAGCTACGGCCGCAAATACAGATCAACGGCTGATCCAACTTATGATCCCAGAGAAAAGAGCGGAGATCATATGACCAGGAGTGGATCATGCTATCGACGGGATCCATCAGTCGAAGGCAGTACCAACTCCTCTCCCAGACGAGTCGCCAGAGCTGAAACCCCTCGAAGATCTGCCTACAGAAAAAGACGCCTGAGTTTCGTTCCCAAGAACGAGACTCCTGGAAGATGGTGCCTAGATATCACTCTCCAGAACGATCTTTCCCAAGGGAAGAATCTGGATATCCGTTATCCAAAACCATTGAAAAAGCAAAGTTACCCCCCAACTTCCGAATGCCTCAGTGTGACCTCTACGACGGAACTGGAGATCCAGGCGAACATGTTTATCAGTTTCAAACAAACATGTTACTCCTCCAAGTTTCAGATGCTGTCATGTGCAGAGCCTTTCCTACCACTTTGAGGAAGGCTGCACATGCATGGTTCAAATCTCTGCAACCAAGATCCATCTATTCCTTCAGCCAATTATCGGATCTCTTTCAAAAACACTTTGTAAGCAGTCGCTCCCGAAGAAAGAACTCGGCGAGTCTGTTAAACATTGTGCAAGAGAAAAACGAGTCTCTGGCGTGCTTCCTCGGACGATTCAACGCAGCTACTCTGGAAATCGATAACTTGGACGAATCCGTGAAGTATACTGCCTTCCTCCGAGGCCTCCGTCCGACATCCAAGTTTGCGTTCTCTGTAAACAAAAGTCCTCCGGGTAATATGAAAGCCCTTCTCGAGAAGGCTAACAAGTATATTCAAGCTGAAGAATACCTGGAGACCCACAGAGGAAGACGCAGAGAAGGCAAAGAAGAACAAAAGAAACGATCTCGAGAAATAACTCCTCAAGGAGGGAAGTCAGCAAAACAATCTAAGCATGATGAAAGGCGTCCGAAAAACCCGTTTGCTTCTGAAAATCTGACACCCCTCAACGCTAAACCATCACAGATTCTTCACGAGATCAAAGACAATAAAGCTCTCCAGTGGCCGGACAAGATGAAATCTCCACCCAATAAAAGGAACAAAGATTTATGGTGTCACTTTCACAACGATCATGGTCACACAACTGACAATTGCGGGTCACTTAAACGAACAATTGAGGCCCTTATCAAGCGCGGCCAGTTGAGAAAGTTTGTCGCTCATAGAGAAGGGAGACAACAGACACCTCCGGACATGGAAGAGAAAGAAGACCGGGAAGAGAATGCGGGCACAATCAACACTATATCTGGGGGATTGGCCGCAGGAGGTTCTTCAGGACAGGCTCGAAAAGCATATGCCAGAGAAGTGTACATAACGAGCCAACCCCCGAATAAGAAACAGAAGACAGTACCCGTAGCGGCAATCACCTTTTCCGACGAAGATTCAAAGGATATAAAAACTCCTCATGATGATCCATTAGTCATCACAATTAAGGTTGGGAACTTCGACATAAAGCGTGTCCTGATTGATAACGGAAGTTCCGCAGAAGTCTTATTTTACGATGCATTCAAGAAGATGAACATTCCAACGGACCGTCTCCGAAAGATGGATACACCGTTGTATGGATTCTCCAATCATCCAGTTGAGGTTGAAGGTATTATTGCACTCCCAGTTGCGATTGGTACACCTCCGACACAAGCCAACTTCATGCTTGATTTTGTGGTGGTAAAGGTCCCCTCAGCATACAACGCCATATTGGGACGACCAGCACTCAATCAACTACAGGCTGTAGTGTCAACCTATCACCTCAAGATGAAGTTTCCCACGGAACACGGGATTGGAGAGGTGAAAGGAGACCAGACTACAGCTCGTCAGTGCTATGTCACTTCGTGCCGACCAAATAAGACAAAGAAATTGGACTCCGACGAAATCTTGATCTGATAGAAAAGGTTCGGACTCAAGCCCATGAACGATCCGTTGTTATAAAACAACGGATCACGCAGTAGCATCTTACCCCGAGTCAAGACACTTCTTTTTTTGGGGGGGGGATAAGGGGCTCAGACCTTATCAAAACCTCAATCTCTCAGAAATTGTCTTTAGAAGATTTTTCCGAATAAATGGGTTGCCAAGCAATCCAATGTAAACTTGGTTTTTGCTCGAGTAATAAAGTTATTTTTCTCAGCATTGTTGTAATGTAAGCTTAGCCAAAACACTCTGTCCGAACAGAGTGATGGCCGAACACTCTGCCCGAGCAGAGCGATCAACTTAGCCAAAACACTCTGTCCGAACAGAGTGATGGCCGAACACTCTGCCCGAACAGAGTGATAAACGTAGCCAAAACATTCTGTCCGACAGAGTGATGGCCGAATACTCTGCCCGAACAGAGTGATCAACGTAGCCAAAACATTCTGTCCGAACAGAGTGATGGCCGAACACTCTGCCCGAACAGAGTGATAAACTAAGCCAAAACATTCTGTCCGAACAGAGTGATGGCCGAACACTCTGCCCGAACAGAGTGATCAACGTAGCCAAAACATTCTGTCCGAACAGAGTGATGGCCGAACACTCTGCCCGAACAGAGTGATCAACTTAGCCAAAACATTCTGTCCGAACAGAGTGATGGCCGAACACTCTGCCCGAACAGAGTGATAAACGTAGCCAAAACATTCTGTCCGACAGAGTGATGGCCGAATACTCTGCCCGAACAGAGTGATCAACGTAGCCAAAACATTCTGTCCGAACAGAGTGATGGCCGAACACTCTGCCCGAACAGAGTGATAAACTAAGCCAAAACATTCTGTCCGAACAGAGTGATGGCCGAACACTCTGCCCGAACAGAGTGATCAACGTAGCCAAAACATTCTGTCCGAACAGAGTGATGGCCGAACACTCTGCCCGAACAGAGTGATCAACTTAGCCAAAACATTTTGTCCGAACAGAGTGATGGCCGAACACTCTGCCCGAACAGAGTGATCAACTTAGCCAAAATATTCTGTCCGAACAGAGTGATGGCCGAACACTCTGCCCGAACAGAGTGATCAACGTAGCCAAAACATTCTGTCCGAACAGAGTGATGGCCGAACACTCTGCCCGAACAGAG
The DNA here is from genome assembly GCA_033065855.1 of Escallonia rubra. Lineage (NCBI taxonomy): Eukaryota > Viridiplantae > Streptophyta > Magnoliopsida > Escalloniales > Escalloniaceae > Escallonia > Escallonia rubra. Next base: position 23,237 of record JAVXUO010003011.1, read on the forward strand.
TGATAAACTTAGCCAAAACATTCTGTCCGAACAGAGTGATGGCCGAACACTCTGTCCAAACAGAGTGATCAACGTAGCCAAAACATTCTGTCCGAACAGAGTGATGGCCGAACACTCTGCCCGAACAGAGTGATCAACGTAGCCAAAACATTCTGTCCGAACAGAGTGATGGCCGAACACTTTGCCCGAACAGAGTGATAAACTTAGCCAAAACATTCTGTCCGAACAGAGTGATGGCCGAACACTCTGTCCAAACAGAGTGATGGCCGAATACTCTTGGGTTTTATAAAAATACAAGAGTAGGCCAAACGGATTAGCTACAGATCTAAGTCCGTGAAGAAACAAAAGTTAATGGGGGCACCGTCACTCCACAAAAGCTTTTGCTTCTTCAAAATTTAGGCCGAGCGAGGGTGCTCGACTTCTTTGCCAACTCTTTAAGTGACGAATAAAGAGTTAGAGTCAAAGTAAAAACAAATAACGCTGTGTGAATGGTAGAATAAACCATAAAAAACACATAGTGAACAAAGTACCATCAATAGAACGAAAGATAGAGTACATACAATGCCCTTAAAAGGGCATCAAAATACTCAGTCTAAAAAGAAATAAAGAGCCTACAAGATGAAGACTAGATCTAAGGCTTGGAGGCAACGTCCGGAGGACCGTCCTTTGGAGGATGAGTTCATACGTGGAAATTGAAACCAACTTTATGTCCGAGCAGAATGTTGGCCGAACACTCTGCCCGAGCAGAGTGACCAAAGCTTAGACCAACATTCTGTCCGAACAGAATGTTGGCCGAGCACTCCGCCCAAGCAGAGAACCAACTTCATACCTTTTATGCTCGGATGAAGCATAAAGGAACCGAAGCATCATGCCCGAGCAGATTGGGAATAAACTCGTTGAGCTCAGACAAGCCATGTCCGAGCAGAATGTTAGCCGAACAGAATGTTGGCCGAGCACTCCGCCCAAGTAGAGAACCAACTTCATACCCTTTGTGCTCGGATGAAGCATAAAGGAACCGAAGCATCGTGCCCGAACAGATTGGGAATAAACTCGTTGAGCTCGGACAAGCCATGTCCGAGCAGAATGTTAGCCGAACAGAATGTTGGCCGAGCACTCCGCCCAAGTAGAAAACCAACTTCATACCCTTTGTGCTCGGATGAAGCATAAAGGAACCAAAGCATCGTGCCCGAACAGATTGGGAATAAACCCATTGAGCTCGGACAAGCCATGTCCGAGCAGAATGATCGCCGAACTCATCGCCCATGCAGACATCTTAACTCCATTTCCTTTGTGCTCTCAAGAGCCCGTGGGTAAAACTCTACGGAGTTTTGACTAAAGAAAGTTCTCGAGTGGAGGTCAAAGGAATTTTTTATAAGTAGAGCTTCCAACTGAAGTCTTTTGGAGGAAAGGAGGTTTTCTATGGATAGAGCTCGAAAAACTGTCCGAAATCAAAAAAAAATTCACCTCAATCGGATATCCGAGCAAAAAGTTATGAACTCTTCAAGTTCTCAAGTGATAGTACAAGTTTATTTTCTGCGCGGATTTGACAAACATGGCCGAGCAGCCCAATGGCATTTGGTTCCTCTTCCGCGCGCGAGGTCAGGGGTTCGAATCTGCTCGGCCACATGAGCAATAAGGATTCCTTTACTTTTTAAACAAGGAGTTCATTACAGATTGGGCCTCTCCACCATCAGGCCCAAATCCGCGTAGCAAGGCCGCACAGCATGTCCGGGCAGATCTTGGTCCGAGCCCAACGACCGAGCAGGGAAAAATGTTGGGGCTTCTCAGCTATGGTCCGAGCAGAATGATCCGAACAGGCCCATAGTCCGAGCAGAACATGGTCCGAGCAGAAAGATCCGAACAGGCCCATAGTCCGAGCAGAACATGGTCCGAGCAGAATGATCCGAACAGGCCCATAGTCCGAGCAGAACATGGTCCGAGCAGAAAGATCCGAACAGGCCCATAGTCCGAGCAGAACATGGTCCGAACAGAATGATCCGAACAGGCCCATAGTCCGAACAGAACATGGTCCGAACAGAATCATATCCGAACAGAAATTTGCCCGAACAGATTCATGTCCGAACAGAATCTCGTCCGAGCAGAATACTCTTTGAAAATTTGAAATGTTGACAAACAGATTTAATTCTGTTTTTGACATATTTCGCTATCACCAGTGGAAAAAGTGTGCTTCCACCCGCATCATTAACGCTGGTAAAAGCAGGGGGCATATGATATAGCTAAAAATATCCCTCCAATCTACGGACGACACGTGACGGTTATGACGCGTAACCCGTACTGACTCACTACTGATATGGCAATTACCATATCAATCATCGGGCAGTATCCTAAAAAGGCTCTGAGTCTATCAGCTCAGATTGACATAAGATCCTCTAAGATCCTAACTGGATTCTAATTAGAGTTGGTCAAAGCTCAGTCCTATTAGGACTCCTCCTTCTACCACTATATAAAGGGGTCATGCCCCTCAGGTAAACCTAAGCTCACACATATACACATTGTGTCTTTACAGCTTCTTCAGAGTTCTACATCGTTAGCCTTCTCTGACTTAAGCATCGGAGCGTTCCCCCGCCGGAACCCCATCCGGCGGTAACTCCGTGTTCTCTTTTGCAGGCCTGATTTCTGGTGCTGTTCCCGATCCAGTTTTTAGCTGCAACAGATACCCTGTTTTTTACCCTAGTTAGAAGTCAACTCACATTTTTCAACCCTAATTCATGTCTTCTGCCCCCTCTTCTTCAGTCGCCCTAGTTTCACACACCAGCTACCTCTCTTTGATCTTACCCAATACGTAATGAATATGAATACATAGAGGAATGGATCTTGAAGGACTTGGGTTTGGAACCTCTAAATAGGTCTCTAATCGAAATTGCCGTTAATTATTCGTTTTGCATGTAATCTGTATCAGTTTTGTTTTGAATTTTTGTGTTTGTTTTTGGCGATTTAGCACAAGTTCTTTTTCTCATGGAGATGGATCGGTACTGGAAGGTGGAGAAGCCGAGAGCTGAGATGCAGATTGACGAAAATGAGGAGTTTCGGATTAGGAGCCAAGGGAGGATGTGCAGCTATATCATTGTGCTATGAGTTTACTTCAGGTATACTTACCATCTTCACTGAATAATGTCCAATTAGATGTTTTCGAAACTCTAAATTTTATACTTCTTGATTGTTTGGTTTACCATAATACTGTAACGATCAAAAGCAACGTGTATTTACTGTTTGAGTTCCTAAGTCAATTATTCACACTGCGTAGTTAATTACGCTATTGTATAATATCTTAACATTGAGGCATAGGTATCTTAACAACGTGTATAATATCTTAAGGCAGAGGTGCAATGAGAGCATTAAGGATAACATTGAGGCGTTTATGTAGTATCTCTTGATGATATCGATTGAAGTTGTGTATTATTTCCATGCTTGTCAATATAAAGATGAGTAGTATAATAAAGTTGTTATGCTTCAATATGTTTGCTGAATGTGGCTATGCTTGCTTGATATGTTTATGGTGTCGTGAATTTGCAGTGGTGTTTGGTACTTTATACCACATAGTTGATGTAGTGACTGTAATTCATTGTGCTTAACAAAATGTAGGTGAATAGTTTTTAATGCTTGAATTTATAGTTAATGGTTTGCAAGCATTCTTTGCAGTGGTATCTAAAGTACCATATAATATCTTAGGTTTCCTTATACATAGTTTTAGACTGAAGCATGGTGTTATAACTCTTTTTTTTTTATTGTAAGTTTTGAGGTAAATATTGTTTGGTGTTAGTTCTGACGGAGTTTCATTTCGTTGTGCTCTTCTTACCCGTCCTTAGATTCAATTTTGTAGGGGAAAGGTTCTTCAGAAATCATCTTAAGGCAATGGGTCGAGCCATCAATCAAACTGTAACAATTGTGGAGTTGATAAAGGTATGCCCTTCTTATGTTGTTTGGTAGTTTTTGTGTTATTCCTTTCTGATGATGTTCTAATGACGTTGGAAATTGCCGCCAACGCTTTGTTTTGCAGATTAACTCAAAGATGAAAAGTTGGATCTTGACATAAGTCTTGAAATGAAGCTCATTGCTACTGGAATTCTTAATGCCTTGTTTAGTTTATTCATTGGTTACTGGAGTTCCTAATGCCTTGTTTTGTTTATTTTTAAGATGCTTTATCTTTAGAACTTATCATGTAATGTAACTGTTATGTAGTTTTTGGTTTGTGGATTTTCTTTTTTCCTTAAAACAAAATGATGTTTAAACCACGCTCAAACCGATCCGAACCGTTTATGATCAACAAATAGACCCCCCACCCACCCACCCCCAAAAAAAAAACCAAACGACAACATACACACATCTTTTTCTCTTCTCATCTCGAATTACAGTTAGCATCATTTTACACTTACATATGCATGACTATATATATATATAAGCCACAATAAGCTGACGAGATTACACAGATATATATATGTGCTTATGTTCCCATAGCACTATCTTGGTTTTGAGCTTCAATTTCTCTAGAACTGTCATGCACTCCAAGTAGTGACGAACCTTAGCAACTCAAAGCTGAAGACGACTATTATTCTTCTATCATAGCACTAAAACCGCAGCCAACATGCGAGAAGCTTACCTTGAGGACGTAGTACCTTAAGGTTTAATTTATAACTTATGCACATCCCCGCCATACATTGTGCACAGAAACATTAACAAAACTTGTGAACATCCCGCCATAACATCTATCAATTTTGTTGTCGCTCGATAACTTGATGATTGTTTATTGTAGCTAATTCTTGCTAATGGGCGTATCTTCAATGGTTCTTTTCTAAAGTAATTCAGACAAGCATCTGGATATGTGTCCCACGTAGCTCAACATCATTGTCATCATCTAAGCCTTTGCCCCGAACTAGTTGGGGTCAGCTGCATGAATCATTTTCTTTTTTCCTCCCGTATCAAATCACATGTTCTCTAATATCTTCCTAGCAATCAAGTCTTGCCTCACTACTTTTCCCCATCAAACAAGTACCTGATAGTTGAAAATTCCAAAGTATCATGCATATCCACAAACCACATTTATTATATTTCTCACTCGGTTTCCTTTTGCAGATGTCCAGATTGTCCATTTTGGACAGGTCAAACTTGAGAAATCATTCTTCCAAATATACCCATTGTTCGATTGGTAACAAGTCATATAGGTGAATAAGATTAGCAAGAGCGAACAACTAGAGTTAAAGTGGAAACCAAAGACAGAAAGTATATAGCACATGCATCAACTGACTCTCCTGAACCTTGGCACAGTCAAAGTGACCAGTCTCTAGGAGATGCAAGGAGTATTACATTCAACCTGCGTTACTGCTTCATGATGGGGTCAAATGTACATCGTCAATATATTGAGAAAGCATCAGCTTAAGAACAGTCACTGAGACGAGATGTAGCGAAAGGGATTAGTAGGCATTATGCAAGATATGCTACATATAAAGCTATAGAATAAGATGCTGGTAAAATCACTTGGATTCAAAGAATACATGATTTAACAAATAGGAAAATTAAATAATCAAATCCAACATTTTAAATCTTTATATTCAAGAAAGATCAAGGTCTGATTATCGAATCCAAAGAGCGAAGGTATGATGAGCCTGCGAGGTCTCAATGACCTGAAATCTCATGTAAGACGGTAAGAGAATGAAAGAAGTACGCTTGAAATGGATAGGCAAGTGATAAGTAGGTAAGGAAAAGAGTGTGGGTATGGGTCTAGGGAGTGTCTGTGGCTAACTGCTAATATATAGTCTGTATAACCTACCTAAAATATACACCCATGGCTTACATAATATACATACGGTTTTAGCCTTCCACAAGACCAAGTGATTTATCTTGCATCACAAGGTTGATTCAACAATTTCGTTAACTTGGAATACAAGGTCTATCAAGATGATCAGGCGCTAGCATATAGGTATCATCTAACTAGCCAATAAGACAGATAAGACCTGGCCGAGTCTGCTGGGTTTCTGCAACAACCTTTACTCAAGTCAAGAAATTGAAGAACAGTGAACAATTGAAAGGGAGTCACGCTCTCATATCCTTGTAATTAGAATTAGGTAAACAATATACCTGAGCACATCCTCATGGACGGTACCCAACTGCACCATAGCATAGTGCCTTGTCGAATGGAATACTTAGAATTAAACAGCTTAATGTTAAGAAAACACATCTATCTCGAAATGCTGGCCTTTGCTAGAAGTGATGATTGAATTTCATCCAACTTGTCTTTAACATAAGCAACTAAAACGGAAGCATCCATAGATATTCCAAAAACTTCCCCTTGCTTTCCAGGAACATCTCTTCTAGATATGACCACGCTCCCACTTGAAACGTCACGCGGACCAATTTCAATTCTTAGAGGAACACCCTGCGAAGGGTTCAACAGTTACAAGTCAGTGCATAATGTCAAAAGTACCCCTAGTCACATGTTCTCCACCCACCACCCCCAAAAGTAAAAATAAAACCCTTTCTTTTTTCCAGAGATCAAGCAAATTATACTTTCCCTTCAAATCAGTAGGCATGCACATTTTAGCATGACAAATCATAAGCACCTGGACTAAACAGTCAGCACCAGTCAATAGAGCAGCATGACAAAAGGTTATTGGGACAAAAAACTGCTACTTCGCCTGAAACATTATTTGGAGTGTGAAGATCTGTTGTTTGTATTGATTTTCTTGTGAGCATGTGCATCATAGTTCTTTCATCGTCATACGTTTTGTTTACTTTTAATGTTTCCTTTCATGTTTCTTTTGATAAGAGTAACCAGAAAAATGATGTGCTATGATGTGATGACATGAATTGATCTTTAGATGTCTACACACCTTCATTTCCCAAAAGTTGAATTTCCACCCTGGTGTCCTCTGATCTGAGTCATCAATCTTAACTTTAATCCCAGCAACATGCAGAACATCTTTGACTGATGATGCAGCATTAAGAACTCCTGCCTTCTCATCAGCTTCTTCCAAATTGGAACAGTTACCACCTGCGAAATTGGAGTACAAATTGCCAAGCATTAAGAAAAGGAAAAGGAAAAGAGAAGCCCATACACACGATTACAGACAGTAAAACATGTACTCACTTGAGAATATTACAAATCAAATAATTAGCATTTTGCCAGCAGGAGAAAAAGATAAAAGAAGCCTTTCCTTCCAAGAAATCAATATGTATCCAACGGGATGCTATCAGTCTCATTAAAAGGAACTCAATGATGCAGTAAATCTTGCCAACTGTTATATAGCTGAGGCACAGCCTCTATTTGTGTGCAAATTGCAAACAAAAAGAAAAAGATAATCAACAACTGCAAGTAATGGTGAGCTCAGCCACAAATAGAAGACCTTTAAAATACCTGTACAGGTGCCATCTTTGGGGGGAGCATTAGACCAGCATCATCCCCATGGGTCATGATAATACCACCAACGAAACGGGTACTGACAGCCCAGGATGTCTGCCATACATGTTGCCTTTGTCCATTTTCGTCGGTGAATTGTGAAACCACATTTAGGAAAAACTGATTAGTTACAGAATTGTCGAGGACTAAAAATTAAAAATTAAATGAAGTAACAAGATTCATGTCTACAGCTTAAAAATCCATTGAGGATGTAAAAGGCATTGGCCTTGCACTTTGACATAAGCTTTACTGCCTATTCGATATAGAATACGAACCTGATAAGGAATACAAATTTGCAGCTAGAAGGTTAAGGCTTGCTTGACTAGCAACAAGCACCATAAACAAAGATGCATATACGGAGATACATCTAAGGGCCCAGCGCTGAGATCAAACCTTGTAACATCCCGAGCCCCAGTAAGAAGGCCTTTTTCTCTAAATCACTCTTTAAGTTCAACGAAGCACCTCCAAAAGCTTGGGGTGTTACCAAAGTACTCAGGTGATCCCACCAGTGCAAGGGCCAATGCTTATCTAATCCAGCGCAACTCCACTGAACAAAGCAATAGATCCTAACTATGCCCTTTTACTATTCAACCTGTGTTAATAGAGGGATAATTATTGAAGGCCATGACCTCTATCAAATGTAGGCCTTCACGTACATATGCCTGGGGGGAGGGGAGGGTGGGCATCAGTTGGATAGAAGGAAACAACAGATGCTAACAGAAGGAAATATTTACAGAAAAGTAAGAACCAAAATAAAAAAAGCACTAGAGTTTTTTCCTCCTGGTAGATGAAGACGGGTGCTAAATAAGCTTCTACAGCCAGAGCAAACTCAGTGATACACCCCCCAAATACAGAAGAAAATGATCTCGAGTCTGCCAACAGTTGACCATTCAAACACTCTCGAACAAGTACCATATCATGTGCCGATTAAAACTTTTAAAGCAACACAGATTATGGTGTGTCTGTGTGCCGCTAGGTGCTTCAACAGATTCCAAATTTCAGAAAATTTGTCTTAGCTCCTGCAGTTCTCTACACTACATTTTCACTCACAATCTTAAAGTATCCACATACATTCTAAAATGAAGCAGAGATCGAGCTAAGGCTGAATGTGAACATCACTAACGTAAATAGGCATGAAGCAAAAGCATGAGAGAAGTTCTGTCCGAGGTTGTGGCAGGTTCCAGCCTTCAAGGCCTTGTGATCACCCATCATAGCTTCAATAGTATAAGTTTTAGAAGCACCAACAAATTTCTCCACTCACGATTTACGACCTGTAATAACAGGTATTGCAGCTTGCTCATAAGCAAATTTTGTTTAGATGTCAATCATCTGCAAAGCCTGCAGTTCAGCAGCGCAATCTGTTAAATGACAAAAGTCGAATGACACATTACTAAATGGACGATTCTTCAGGTAATAAAGATGTGAACCTCTTTTTCTGCCTCCTCTGAAGTGGCATGAGCAGTATGTCCCTCTTGCCAGAGGAATTCAAGAGTCCTCACAAATGGTTTGGTACGCATCTCCCATCTTGTGACATTTGCCCACTATATAATTGCATGCCAGGAAAGAAAGAATCAGATATCAATAAGTTATCCGGAATAAGTCAAGAAGATAAAATGGCGTCATCAACTGCACCTGATTAATCATAAGTGGAAGGTCACGATAGCTATGAATCCACTGAGTAAACATGTGATTCACAATGGTTTCGCTAGTAGGTCGAACCTGACAGAAACCTCAAGAAGTGCAACAATCACCTCAGGTGCACCTTTTGCTAGCATATGCACCAATGGGGCAAAGGTTTGGCCACAAGAATTGATACATGATTTGGGCTAATCAAATAAATGGTACCTTTCTTGGCCCAATGGACGGTGTCCCTTATCTTCAAGCCCCATTAGATTTCCCTGTGTTTATAATAGTAGGTGATGGCTTGTGCTTGACAAGAGCTTGTGGCCATCATCTTGCAACAAAACCAGGCCCTTCCAGGTAATAATACAAACTAACAAACACTTCTTTGCTGCCCAAAATATATAGGAGAGGTGCCTTTTATCTGTTGTTTAAAGTTCAACACATAAAGTATATAAACGACAAAACGTAAATCTTTAAGCAACGAACGAGAGAGTGAAAAAGAATAACATGATATATAGATGTCCTCTCAACACGTCAAGTGCATACTTGACATAAAAAGTTTTCTGAAGCAGCAGCTATATGACTGACGTAATCGCCAAAGGCTCATAGCATTCATATTCTACTAAATTTGAGATTGATCCAGTACGAATTCATCAACAAAGGCTTGGCAGTCAGCTAATTGCCTGAGCAGTAACTACGAAATCTGCATGTCAATGCAAAGAGAAACAAGAAATTATCACCAGATAATCTCTGCAAAAGTACAAATTGACTCTGAAGCAAGTACTTCATGTCAGTTTGCGAAAAGGGATTGAAACTAAGGTAGTTCTATTTCCTCCATCAACATGAATTCAGGGAAGTCGTTGTCTTTCCGATGCATAAACGCCATCGGTGAATTTGGGCTTCCACAAATTGGAGAGTTTTGTTCACTACGAGCCTCGGCTTTCCCGTATTGATAAATATCATCTTCGACCATCAGCTCTGGTATCGCTTTTTTTTCCAAGAGCGTCGATGAATTCTCAGGCTGTAACACCACAACAAGATGTCATTTATTTCATTAAACATTGTGTCGAATGCTGTGGTACAAGCCCATACAACAAACTAAACTCTCCTCAACATTTCCAAGAATAAATGCATAGAACGAAAGAGCAATCAACAATCGAGGCAAACTGACCTTTAACTTTCCTGGTGAAGGAAGAGCCCCTGGAGATGCTGATTGCAGGGAAATATCTGGACAAAAAAGTTCTAAGTGAGTCAAATGAACAAACAAGACAACCAAACAATTTTAAATGAGCTCAGTTCTGCTTACCATAATTTAGTCCAACTGTCTTCAGAAAATAATCCAAATCCAGAACCTTCCTCTGTGCCTTAATGCATTCCTGATGGTTGTGAAGAAAACCCTCTTGTGCAATGGTAGCGGGGAAGTCCTTTTCTTCGGCAACAACACTCAGCTTTGTGGTCTGACTCTTCTTGGGTACCTGATGGACAGATGGCGTCCTAGATTTTGTGAGGTTACTAAGGGGTTTCCTGGCAACAAGTTTAGATTTTTCTGGCGCCTTAGTGACACTTTTCTTTCCTCCAGCAGAAAATGCAACACCAAGATCTTCCGGAATAGGAATAACTTTCATCACACTGGGTTTCTTTGTAGCTTTAAGGGCAGAAGGCTTTCCCGAGTTTGATATATCATTAAGCGCTTTCCTTCCAGCAAGCCCTTCCTTTTTGTGCGATTTTGAGACACTGGTCTTTCCCTCCAAAGGAGCTCCTGATAGTACATATCCGAAATAGAGTAAGTATGAAAAGTGAAAACTAACCACGAGGAATTTTAGTCATTGTTGCTGAGCTTTGTTTGACTCACCCTTATAGTGAATATACAAGTTTTGATCTTGAATAAGGCGACCAGCGTGTGTAGCCATCGTGCTTTTTCAAAGGCAAAAAAGCCTGCTCAATATCTGGAAGTAGAACCGAATAAACATAAAGTTAAACATCTAACTGGGGAACCAATTTCATCAATCAAACACGTTCTAACTTCAACTTTTAAGATCCCTTTAGCCACTGAGAGTTTCAGACCACTTTGAGTCATTAGCAAGAGTGGGTAAGTCAAACTTTGGACGTAACAATTAATTTGATCTACGGCATGGAATGCTTCTTTGGCGATATGAATGCTAGTCAACAAGGCAACAAATAGTACTCCAACGTGTTGTATCATCACGTACTTCACAAGCTCATAATACCTTAATACTAGTAAAAACTACATTGTTAACTTAGAGAAGGGTAAACTACAGGATCGTCCTGCACTGCTTCTTAACTCAACAGAAAGAAAAAGATGAACAAATCCTATGAACTGTAATAACTTGAGGTTACGAGCCTCAAGAGAATTAAAGGTCAATGTTACAAGATGGGAACTGGAAATCATGGAGCTATCAGTTCAGCCTTCGGACTTAAAGGAGTTAAGATTTAAACTTCAACCAGTTTCTTACTAGTTATTTTTGGCCATCATTTAACAAACTCGTACAAACTGTAAAGACTGGGAAGTACTAAATTGTACAGAAGAATAACTCAGGTGCTTCAGGTTATTCTTAAACGCAAAGAAGGGTCCTTTGTACTACAGCTGTTCAGAACAAATCATAAAGAAGTTATGGCAAGTTTGGAAAATGGCGGGCGAGAATCATCACTTCGCCTTGTTATTTTCAACTTAAATGAAGAAGCTTCAAATCATGATAATATAAACCTCAGAAACATTACCAAAAATCACCTAACTTGCTTGATATAGCTAAAGTCTTGCAAATACGTCAGTGACAGTTTTGTAGTCATGTTCAAAACCAAGAAGGACCCAAGTGAAGCTTCTATCAGAATATAACAGAAGATTTGATTATGATGCTGGTAATTGGGGGTTCTCGTATATCCCACAAATGCATACAGATCTGACCAAAGACAATCTAATCCACAGTTTACCAAAATCAACTCAACTACGTCCATACGAACTGGTCAAGGTGAGAATTAGCAGAGAATCCCCCTCCTTTTTGACTCACGGTTTTAGGTGCTCAAAACTCTACTAATTTTCTAAGTAAAAAGCAAAATTAAACATTCAAAGGATTAATTATATATACTTTAGCATCTGAAAGGACATAAACTATGAAGCACGGATACGGGTGCGGGTGCGGGTGCGGATACGGCATTTTTTAAAATTTTAGGATACGGGCACGGCGGGGATACGGCAAATTTTTTATATATATTTTTTTAACTATGTACACTTAGTATTGAATCTCTAAACAAACCAGGGACCATTTGAATCTTAAGAATGTGCAATAAAAGGAGATATAGTGCAACTTAATTTAAACATTCTACAACAAATAGTTAACACTTAACACAAATTAAACATGATTCTAACACATTAAACTGAAACACATTAAACACACGAAAACACTGAAACTATTAAACATGATTCTAACACACTGAAAGAGGGCAATTAGAGTCCAGTGGTCAACCTCTCCACTTGCAGTTCCAAGGGCATAATCAATTTGTTGATTTCTTTCTGCCACTGAGGCAGTTGAAGTTTATTTTTTGTTTTGGGAGTCCAGGCGCACCAGATTGGAAGGAAAGTACCATCGATGGAGAAATCATATGGAAGAATCAAAGGGAGTAGATTACGACAGGTAGGGAGAAAGCCTATTGGGAAGGAAACTTAATCAGAGGACTTAGGGGTCGGGGTGATCTGCGGTGGTCGCCGTCTCCAATGGTCGCCGGTGGTCTGCAATGGTCG
>JAVXUO010001610.1:0-37545 GCA_033065855.1 Escallonia rubra
GTGAATGCTTATATGACACAGAATATGCCATACATAGTTCCGGTGTTTGTCTTTACCTTTTGGATGTCTTCTGCAGTGCCAGCTTCTGCTTTTAATAGAAGATTATCTTCACTACTAATTAAACCTGGTAATTTTAGCATTCTTAATTTCACTCACAATAAATCCTTCATTCATTTGATGGATCTTTTCCTTTTTGGGTCATCAAAGCAATCAACTCACTGTAATTTTAGATGAGAGCTCATAATTGAGTGAGTAGAAGGCTTAGTAGCATCGACAACCCATCTGTAGTCTGTAGGGCCTGAATTTTGAGTATTGAACGGGTGAGAAATTGATCATCATCACCATCTTTGGTTGTGCTTGGCAACGAAGCACAATCGAAATGGGTAGACGAAGGGGATAGAAACACAAAATACTATCACATCACAAATTTTTATTTTTTTTTGGTAATAAGAAAATTGCATTGATAATTTAAAGATATACAGTCGTTCTGTTGTAGAGCTTACAGACATTATCAGTGCCATGATTCAGTTTAAACTCAGAAGGCTGGCTGGCCCATTCTGAATCTCCGTATGATGTGGAAGAAGACTTTTCGCGTTTCATTTTCTTATAAGAGAGTCCTGAAGAAGAGGTCAAGAAAACTCTGGGACCGTAGAAAGCACCTTGTCCAGATGGATACCGGCCTATTTTCTTCAAAAGATTCTGGAGTGGCGTGAAAGAGAAATTTTTTCCTGGTGGTCTTGAAGACACATTCATAACTCTCATTCTCAAGGTCCAGCATCCCACCACAAAACCAATTTAGACCATTTAGCTTATGGAATACTACAAGTTGAAAGAATTGGCAACTCCACCCAGTGCACTTAGATCCCTTTCATAACTCTCATCCCACCACAAAACCACTTTAGACCATTTAGCTTATGGAATACTACAAGTTGAAAGAATTGGCAACTCCCACCACACCAGTGCATAGATCCCTGGCGGAGGAGGCTGCGATAATGTGGTTATTGCAAGAGAAATGGTGCATCATTTCAAACAACACAGAGCAAAAAACGGAGCAATGGAATGGAAATTTGATCTGGAGAAAGCACGCGATAGACATCCGACTTCTTGGAAGAAGTACTTGAAGGTGTTGGTTTCCAACCATATGGATTGATCGTATTATGTATGCACTGTGCAACCAGCCCAAGATACAGAGTGTTATGGTATTAAAAAAGAACTGAGCCTTTAACCCCGCCAAGATGATTTTTTTTTTGTGCGTGGAGAAGCAAAGCCAAAAGATCAATCCAGCGGTGGTCTCAAAGGAATGGAGAGCAATCAACCCGGATGAATGTCGCCCTATCTCGCATCTTTTCTTTGCTGATGATTTACTATTGTTTGAGGAGGCAACGGAACTTCGTGCACGTAGTTTGAAAGATCCAATTAGGGACTTTTGTTGGGAGATCGCGTTCTCAAAGAATACACCAGCCAGGTTTTATGACCCGATTAAAGCCATCAACGACATAACACGTCTGATTTTGGAAAGTATGTGTATGGGATCAATGAAGAGGCTGAACAAGCAGTCATACAACGCCCGAAAGGTTCCTTATGGTGGAGCACTGCAACCCATAAGAAAGTTCAGCACTAGGATAATCAAAGTGGGAGCAAGTATGTTAACAGGACTAGGACTTCAAAACATTGCACATAAAAGTAAAGTCATCCACGCCAAACTCGGGTGGAGTATGCAGCAGAAAGGAGATCAACTTTGGTGCGAAATTCTTCAATCTAATTATTTGGATAAAAGGGAGTTTACGCTTGTGAAAACGCAACACTTACTTTTCCTAGGTGTTATCAGTTTCTGAGGCTCTCATCGATAGTGACAGTCTCACTTGGTAAAGTTAGTGTTCGTCAACATTATGCCGGTAAGTTGATGAAAGCTGTGTGATCCTACAGCTCTTAGGATCGAATAGGTCTTTTGTGATAGGGAATTGCAAATACAGCAAATGCCAAGAATTGAAACGTAACCAACCCAAACGGTGACAAGAGAAGCACAAATATTAACATGGAAAACCCTCTCGCGCAGAGGGAAAAATCACGGGGCAAACAAATTCACTAATCTCAAAAACAGAATATACACAGCTTATTTTCTTTCCAACTAAATTGGAGAAATCACCAAAAGAAAGGCACAAAGCCAGCTGCTCCACTTCTCTCTAGCCACCACCTCTGGTATGTGCCAAAATGTCACGATAGCATACAAGGAAATCACTGCTCTCTGTCCACGATTAAGCTGCTGTTTTCTCACTGTTTTTGTCAAAAAACCAGTGGCAAACTCAGGCATAAACCTGTTCCTGAAGCCTCCCGTCCTTACACTGTCTTCAGCCCAAAACAGTGGCAAATCTCACTCAAATTTTCTTTCTTTCTCATCACAAAAATGCTTCAGCAATCTCTCACTATTTTTCTGAAAAACAGTGGTAATCTCATTCCTCACCAACACTCCTCACGCATGGCTTTTATAGCCTTTATACAGGCAGCCCTTTGTGGCTTTTCTACTCTATCCAGAAGACTCCTAAACATGCATTATATCCATGTATTACTTCATTGGCTGGGAGTTCTTAGTAAGTTAACGGTGACCGGGTGGGCTTGGCCATGTAAATGTGTTTGATTTCTTTGCTATGACTACCAAAAGTTACTAATCTGTGTACTCCCTGTCTTGATAGTTTGAGATATAAAACTTTCACAACCTCCAGATAAAACATGATAAAAGGAAGAAAATTTGACGAATCATGCATCTACGACAACTCGTGAATGAAAGGCTTACACAAACAATCAGCTCCTACGATTAGGAGCACTTAAATTATAAGTATCTGATTAGTGCATTAAGATAGAACATTGGCCAACGCCACCAACCAATATATTTGCCCACCAGCACCACCTATCTATCGCTGCTGATCTTTTATCCGGCTTTGAATACTTTGTGCAGATCTAAGAGGAAAACTCATTGACCAGCATATAGGTAGACTTGTCTTCCAGCCAAGGCTTGAACAGGCCTCGCATTTACCTCGAATCCCTGAAAAAGGACAATCCGGCATGAAGTTATAACTGTTGCCTTCGCATTTTCAGAAGTACTCCGCCATAGAATAATCACGGCAAAACCAAGTACATCTAACGAATCGCATGGTACAGTGCTAAATCGAACAAAATATAGGACTCCGAATTCCATCTTTCATGTAGAGAAATAAAATTGAACTAATCAATCCTGGACTTAGAATTAAAAGACTTACATCATGAACAGCATTCCTTAGTGCACTCAATTGTTCCCTTGATACTGTCCTCACCTACAAAAGTCAATTGTACGGTACTAGCTTGTGAATGGGGCATTTAAGATTTCTAACAACAGTAGTTCTAACAAGAACAATATCAGTAACAAGAAGTTGAGTGTTGGAAAAAGAAGATCTGAAACCTTATTGACTACTGTCCAAGTAACACCCTCCGTGCATGGCGGAACTGTAAGAGAACCAAAGTATCTGTAGTACTTTCTGCTGCCAAACTTGATGTCTTGTGGGTTGACAATCCCCAAATCTGTGCCTTTCTTGTCAAGTGTTTTTATGTGGGATAGCATCTGGGACCGAAGAAGGAAGTAATGAAACAAATGTTAGACAAAGTGTAAACTAGAACTTACTTGGACTGCATTTTACACGATCATCAACTAATACAGATACAAATGGAGTTTTGTAAATGAAGAGACTCTTTCCTTTTTACTGGATTGCAAACAAAAAAGGCTGCTTTCTGGGAGTATATGGTGAAATTCAGTGATGGTTTCATCGTCCTTGATCACATCGACTTAGAATGTTATATATAAACCAGAATAAAAGTGAACATTCTTGACTTGTATGATATAAAATCTCTTTAAAGGGACGAAGGAAGTCGGCAACATGGTAAGCCAAATGATAGGGCAATGAAAAACAACAGAATTCAATCTCGTTACATTTGCAAGGAAAGGATCTGGGCGTCCAAATTTGTACAAAATCCCAACAACAGCTACGCCGTGATTAGGGGTCATATGAACCATATGCACCTCCATAGCAAACCTGCCAAAAATTTCAAGTGAGTGTATACCAACACCTCGAGTGGTTCTGCTCGTAAAAGAATTGTGATGCATTTACCGGATCCGGACCAGGACAGGCCGGGCTTGATGCAAGAAAATGTGCTATCAAAAGGTGAATTCATTTTATCTTAAACGAAACTTGAAAAGCAAAACCTACCTTCTGCCATTTATGGTGTGCTCAGAAGGAGAGTGCCAATGGCATTGTTGGAGTTTGTACTCTGTACCATTTATGTACAGTTCTCCAGCATCTCCATTCCATTTCAGCTGAAAGAAGAGAGATCATAAACAAGTGCTACGAAAGGATAATAATGGCATGGTCGTCAATCTAGTGAGCTTGATTCTCATTGTAAATAAATACAGTAATAAAGTAAGAAATTTAAGCTTCAATATACCTCCATGAGGTGATACAGTAATGTATTACCAAACACATCCTTAATTAGTGCCATAAACAATTACTGCTTTTGATTATGCATAAAGTCATATGTGTGACTTTGCCTTTTGGATAAAACATTTCCAAACAAAAATTGTCCCAGGGACAAGTAACTGATGCCTGTGAAAAATTAGAAACACAAGAACAGAATCTTGTAGCTTACTGAGATATCATGTCCCCTGTTTACTAACTGAGCAGGAGCTGGTTTGTAGTTTCTTCTCAGTCTTCCAAGATCACCAGGGACTGCCAGTTTCCGTTCTGGAACATCGATAGGAGACTGGAATTTTCCATCACCACAAACTTTCCAAGTTGAATTGATGCTGCCCCATTGCTTTGGCCCATTAGCTGCTTCTTCCTTGTAGGAGAACGGACTTTTGTCCTCTGATATTACCACACGTGATTTGGTATCTTAGTTCAGTATAAAGACCGGAAATCAGATGTCAATATCTCAAGAAAGACCGCATGCATAACAGTGTTATTGATTCATAAAGGACCTAAGGACAATTCGATACGGATCTAAAGCATAGCTACGGTAGGCCTAAGCATTCGCACAAAAGCTGTATAGAGGCTTCGTATGTGCTGTTTCCAGGAATTTCACATACAAGACACACAAGGTGTACACATTTGTTCAGGAATGTACATATGGCACCATTTTGGGCCAGATGGATTTGTTGCACACCGCTTTGCCGTTCTCTTTTCTAATTGCGGGTTTAATTTGTGTTAGAATGGATGCAGATCATAATGATGCACAAAAACGAATGGACGCAGATCATATATTTAAGACCAATAACAGAAATAAGAACGAAGAAAAAAGTTGAAAAACCACCACCCCACATTTCAAGAAACCAAAGCGACATCAAAACAAGAAAATGTTGTACATATATACATATGCATGGGGAAGAAAGAAGATCATACCAACTTCAGGGCCTCCTTCAGCATGACAAAAGTTGAGAAGGGTTTGGGAGGAAAGGAGCAGGGAGGCGAAGAGTAGAGAGAGGAGACAAAAGTTGGCCATGATAGCTCAAGAGGGTGGTGGTGGTGGAGGTTTCTGATATGGTTCTGTGAGAAGAATTTGTAGGAGGGGGCCGGGGAAAGCTAGCTATACGTGTACAGCCAGCTATGAGATAACAAGGTGGCAAAGATGGTGGTTAAATAGAGGAGGAACATTTGTTTGGGCTTAGTGTTGTGAACGCATGTTTAGGAGACAAAAAGGAATGAAAGGCCTATAAACTAGCAATTCTACAGTATGGTAAACCTGGCCTTTTGGTTGGGGATGTCAACGGGTCCTTGATTCAAGCTACTGCTCAGTTTTCAAACACGGGAAGGGAGGGATGAATTTTGGGTTGTCAAGTGCTAAACCAAAGCACAAACTTTGTTTTAGATCCACATTGCGAGCGGGGGCGGATCTAGGATGTGTTCTTAAGGGCGGTCAAAGTAACCGTCTAAGCTAATAGCTAAAGATTTGCAATTGCAAGAATATAGTGGTCAGTGGCGGATCCAGGATTCTGCATCGAGGGGGGCCAAAAATTGCATGTAAAAACTTTAGTTGCTAGTGTTATAAAATTAATGTAATATGACCATGACCACGTTTGGTGCAGGAAGCAACATCAAATAAACTTGAATCATTTTTAGCCTTCAATTGCATGAGATATGCAAACAAAATAATATGTCTATGTCTATTAGTTCGGCATCACATTTATATTAAAGTTATATACTTGTGTGCACTTATACTTGCATAATGGTTTAAAAATACTTTGATTAAATGCTACTCACGTGTAGCATTTGTAAGTATATCAGTTGTACGTATATGAAAAATGAATATTTAAAATTGAGTAGCGAGAAAAAATATTATTCGAACTTTGAGTTTGTCTACAAAAAAAAGAATAACCAAAATTTTCTTGTGAATTGGAATTAAAACAACAAAATAAGGAATTAGATATTCACTGCAAACTTAAACTCTCTCAAACTTCAAATGGTTTTTAGTGACACTTGTTAATAACACGATCTGAATCTTTAAAAATAACAATAAGTTGAAAGTGTTCAAATGCTAAAATATATATTAGGAATTTTTAACTTTTTAATTTTAATGCTTTAACCAAATGTCATGTTGCTAACATTATTAAAATCTTTTAGTGACATATATTAGGAGGGGGAGGGGGGTGGTGGTCCCCCCCCCCCCCGGCTCTACATTAGTTTTGCCTCTGATAGTGGTCTACTATTTTTAGTATCTAAAAGTCATAAAGATTAGACAAAAATGTTCACAGAAGTTTTAATATATTAGTATGGAGCACGTGCATTGCACGTGGATGTGATTGAGAGTAATTTTTGAGGTGATATCATTAGCTTTTTTAGGATCAAATTATATTCTTATTTTTTTGTGACTTATCTTAGAAGAAATGTATAGTTGATATTCGCAACTGTAATCAATTAAAGGTTTGAAAATCTTCTTAGTAGGCTTATGGATTAAAGAAATGTTTGATGGTGCTGCTAAAAAGAAATGCAAATGAAAAATTAAAAGAATGAATCTACGTCTTTGTTTTTGTAATATGTTAGATCGATTTATGGTATACACTTAAGATTTGTAATTTTCAAGACGGGGTACTTTATGAAATGCAAAGCACCTGCTCTTCAACTACAATGATTGAATAGATTTTCGGTTGAGATTGACCCCATATTTAAGCCTTTTCCTATTTTTTGATGCATATTTAACCATTTTTTTTTGTTTTTGTTTTTCCAACAATTTTTTGTTTCTTAACTGATTTTTCACATATTTCAGTTTCTTTGTTTTAATTTTGCTTCCAATTTTCAATTGGTTAATTGTTTGCTAACCAAAAAATGCAATATATATATATATATATATATATATATATATATATATATATATATATATATAGCTGATCCGTTGCTAGCACTAGCAGCGCTAGCAACGTCCGCTACATAATGTAGCGGACGGTAAATTATCGTCCGCTACATTATGTAGCGGACGGCAAATAGCAACGTGCTAGCGCTAGCAATGGATCACGACCATATATATATATATATATATATATATATATATATATCATAGTTCTTATTACCCAAATTATTATCCAATGTTTATTTCATTTCAACCAAAAAATTAAAAATGGAGTAATAAAGGGATTTCTTTGTTTTGTTTTTCTTTCTCATCACACTTTTCATTTATCAATGTTTATAATAGATTTATTATCCAATATTCATTTAATTTCAATCAAATTTAAAAGGGAGTCACAAAGGGAGGATAATAGTGTTATTGACGTAATTAACGGAGGACGTTATTGTCCAAAAATACGTTACAACACTCGTACTTTTTATAGGTAGTATATGTATAGATTGATGCGTTAAATTAACATGTACATACTTTATGACAACATTTAAAAAAATTGTTACGCCATAAATACGACATTTACTCAAATTAACATAGCTGAGAAAATAAAATAAGCATATGCAATCAAAGAGAATAAGCATTTTATTCAGGAGTACTTAATCTAATATCCTATCATATTATATCATGGTATCATATGAATATAAAATAGATGAAGTATTATGGGTTCTGGAAACGACGGATAAACCTTTTTAGTGTTTTTGTCCTTTTGGCTTAATTGGATTGTTAATACTGAGATTGACTAAAATATGCAACTAAAACTCCGATTTTCACAATTAGGCATCCAAAATCCCAACTTTTGTCATCTGTTGCAATCGAAGGATTTTATTAAGTGTAGTTTCTTGTCCAATTTGACCAAAGTGGAAGAAAGCTTCACCTTGCTTCCCTTTGGCGCCAAAATAAAACATACACACACATATGTAGACCTGGCAACAAATACATAACTGTTAGCCCTAGGGTCGGATAACCTAGGCTTACATCTTGTTTTGATGATAACTACACATTGATTATGTTCTAATGTGTGCTTTGAGTGTATTCTTAGTAGGTATATACATGCACACTCATGAAGACACATTTGAGAAGTTGGATAGATGGATTAAAGCTAAAGAAACTTAAAGTTATAGTGGACATGCTATAGAAGCTTCATCAAGTCCAATGTCAAAAAGTAACAAAGAATGCATCGGCTAAGTTACTATCGATTATAATTGATCTTTCCTATTATGTAACTAGTCTTGGTTTGATACTTGGATTGATGATTATGACCTAAAAAGACCTTAGGACACCTTGTGCATTGCATGTGAGTTCATAACCTTTCACACAGTGTGGTTCTTGAAAATGAGTGAACTTTGAAGCTTACTCAGATTTTCTCAAAAATGTTTTTGGTGCTAATATTTTCATATCTTGATAAAAATTTTCATTAGCTTTCCAATGCAAAAAACGGCACCTCAATCTGATTTTTCTAGAGAAAGTTATGCCCAAAAATAGGAAAGGGAGTTCCGTGAGGCAGCCGATTGGCAGTAGGGTAATACAGTCGACTGTATTTGAATCCAGTCGACTGCATTCCAATGCAGTCGACTGCATTGGTCAAAATTCAATTCCAACGTCTATTTTCGAGGACAAAACTCTAATGGCTATTTTAGATGGAATACAGTCGACTGCATTGGGATTACAGTCGACTGCAATGGCAGTTTTGCCCATATTATGCCTCTAACGGCTATATTTGATCTCTTCTCTATATAAATGATTTGGGGCTTCATCATACACCATGGAAACCACATTCTAAGCCTTCATTCATTAGAGAAACATCAAGGCTCATAGATTAAACTTATCTCTCTTCATCTTCATGATTTTATATCATTAAAGAGAGCATCTTTGTGAGCAATTCTTTGATTGAGAGTGAGCATCCTTCAAGTCATCAGTTCTCTCATCTATCTATTGCACTAGAGCTTCATTTGTACTCGTTTCCTTTTAAGAGGGTTTTTTTGTATACATTTGATCTTTGTATTGTGATCAAGGCTTGGGTTTGTCAAGTCTTGGGTGAGCTTTGTGGATTCAATGCTTGTGCTTGGTGTGGGGATATCACCAAGTGTTGTAAGAGTTTTGATCTTGACCCTAAAGAATATTGTTCTTAATCGATTCTAGTGCTCTTGCAAGGGACATCCTTGAAAATGTGAATGTAGATTTGAGGATAGTTCAAGCCGAACCATTTAAATCTCCTTGTCAAGTATCTCTAACTCAATCTCTTTACTTATTGCTCTTTAATTGTTTGAGATTGTTTGGTTAGCATCTTCATTGAAGTATTACTTGGTTTAATTCAGATTTATGATTGTGCTTAGTTTAAATTCCCCATTAATTTTCAAAAACCCTATTCACCCCCTCTAGGGTTGTTTTATTGGGTTCAATAACTTCAATGATTTAGGGTTAAGATGACCCTTTCTGTCATCTAATACCCTCTTGAAGCAATCGTGGGGGCTTGCACCGGTAACACGTCAGGAGCAATTTGAGATAAAACATGATAATTTTTTCATTTTGTTTTCAAAATGTTAATAAATGAAAATTCTCTTGCTCATCTATTGATAGAGAAGCATAATGGTTAGTATTTGCATATAAACCAATTTCTTTGAAAAAGAAAAATGTAGAAGAACCTGTAGAAGTTTCTTCCGCGCTCTGGCTTATTTTGCAACTACATTTTCTCCCTTCACATACTTTCGATAATATATTTGACTGCTTGATGACGTAGCGCACACCAGTAGAATTTTGATAGGTATTATAAAGTTGCTCAAACAATGTACTTACATAAGTTGTAGGCGTGTTTATCGCAGTTGAATCATAGCCATTTTTTTTACTTACTTCTTAAATTGAATAATTTACACCATGTAACTTGAACCTATGATCCAAAATAGTGGCAATAACAAAAATAACATACAATTCCTCCTAATATTTATTAAATTTAATGTCCATTTTTTCCAATATCAGTAAACATTCCTATATATCTCCAACTGTCTAAAACTTGCGCCATTCTAAGTATTTCTAGTATGGCGAAAGATGATATGAGATAGTATGTACCAGACAATAGAAGGGTAAACGTGTGAAATACCTTCAAAAATTCAATCAGGTATACAACTAACTGCCATTTATTGAGAATTGGCAAGCCTTGTGAGAACTTGGTTAGTAGGCAGTGAATAAACTTGTTTGCATATCATAACATGTAAAAACATATGATATGTGGAGTTTCACATATGCTGAATATCTGTAATAGGTCTCGTACGAGACATATTATATTGAGTTTGTATTCTTGGAGTCGAAGAATTAACAAACATAACCATACCCCTTAATTTGAAAATAATTGGTCTATCAGCAACTAAACCATCTTGAAGCATATGATATGTGTAGGTCCAATACCTACTTTCATCGGTATGCGTTTTAGCTGGTTATTTAAGTTCAGAAAATTGATTACTAAATATATAGTTTGTGCCATTTTTACTTTATTCAATAATTTTTATTTTTATGGTAGAGTGCTTCGATGATCTCTAATTTAATTTATTGTAATGCGATCTACCAGAAATATCTCCAAAGTAGAAATATTGATATATGATTGGCGCCATAAAGTGGAAAATGAAAAAATATATATCTCATACATATATGGATAGAGTATTGGGAGGCGTAATAGGGGGAATCACAAATAAAATTAGGAATTCAAGTCATAATTTAAAGTCAGAGTTAAAAAGTGCATATGTTTAAAACAAAATTGAAAAAGAACTATAATTTTAAAAAGTAAAATTTGAAAGGTATGACAAGAGTAAGAAGCGCCCATGGAAGCTAGGACTGACAAGTTTCTCTTAGCTTCGGATTTATAATGTAACTATATTAGGTTTGTAAATGCCTTTCCATGACTACAATGATGACACTTGTACGTAAATTATCTAAATGTGTCTCCTTCTAAGTATTCGGCTGCCATTGTTCATACCCACAAGTTGTTGGAATCCGTTAGAAGGCTTTGTTATAGTGACCCAACGCTTGATTTCGCCATTTTTCATCCCAGCATGTTGGTGGGATCCGATAAACGTGGAGGCATTGATACAGTGACACATACATTTGAAAACTTTTAGGACTTTTGCGTAAGGTGAAGGGTTAAGTTTACACCGCTTGTGTTTAAACCAAATCCTTCGCTTTCAAGCTTATCGTGCAAATTATTTTGAGTCAATAAAAAAATGTCTCCTGTAATTTATACATTTTTGCAGATTTCTTTCTGTATTTGTAACTTTTGCAATAATGTTCATTGCAATTCACAAGAACATTGCAAACAGCTCCAAAAGCCAACGTCTATCTAAAATAATCATCAAAGTGGTCATGTGCGTGTTATGCGCCATTTTTTTCGACGGAAGTAAGGGGTGAACCAATAACTAATGTCCTCTTTTTCAATTTTTTACCAAGCCCCAGGACGAATTCTACTGCTCATCATCCTTCTACCCGTTCTGCCACTATCACAACCACCTCTATTTCTCCTCTTTCTTTCTATGCCAACCATCACCATCGTCATTCGAACAGATCAGGCCAACCAAAGATTCGTTGGTGCCTTTAGCCATTCGCCTCCGCCACTGCCACTTATCTCTGCCAACCACCATCGTCGCCTCCTATGTTCTCATTACCACTGTAGTAGCTTTGGACAACCATCGCCTTCGCCTTTCATCTTTGAACTGCTGTCTCCCATCCGAGATGGATACACATCGACCCACACTTCACCGCCAAATCCAGATGCATATATGAGATGGTTGTTAGATTGGATCATAATTAAGTGGTGATGGTTGGCGATGGTGATGGCGGGTGATGACGGTGGAGTAGAGGAGAGGTGGCGATGGTAGTGGTGGTGGTCTCCATGCTCTGATCGCACCAGGTCTTCAGTTGTGAGGATGATTTTCTTGGAAAGATCATTTGTAGTTTCGTATCTGGTGACGACTGTGAGGGAGGCGTTGATGAGTTGCGGTGGTGGGGTGTTGGGAGATGTAGAGGTAGTGGTGTCAAAGGGCCGGGTTTGGGCCGGTCCATCCCGGGCCCAGTGGGCCAAAAGAGAAAAAAGGTCGGGGCCGGGCCAGAGAGAATGGAAACCGGGCCGGGCCGGGCCAGATTAATGGGGTATCTAGGCCCAGTCCAAACCCTGGCCCTAGGCCCTATATTTAGGGCCGGGCTTGGGCCGGGCCCGGGCCCTATCTTTTTTTTTTAATTTCTTGTTATTCAAATTAAATACTTTAATTGACATAATTTCTTGTTATTATGTAAGCAAATTATAATTTAATAATTAGCGTATATAAATTACCACATATATGTGTATACAAGCAAATAAAACAACTAAAAATTCCTAGGCATGTACACATATATGTACATAAATTACCACATATACGAAACTACAAATGATCTTTCCAAGAATATATATATATATATATATATATATATAGGGAGCTGATCCCTTGACCGCGTAGGCAAAATAGGATATCTTGCCAGCGCGATCTGGCCGTCCATCCCGAAGGGATGGACGGTCCAGATCACTTTTTTTTGCGGCGCTGTCAGTCGTCCGCTACACAGTCTCGCGGACGGATCTTTTTACCATCTTGCCCTCGCTCACCCGTCCGCTACACAGTCTAGCGGACGACTGACAACCTGCGACAAAAAGTAGTCCGCTACACTGTCCAGCGGACGACTGTCATTCTGACACATCTGACACAATTCTGTCCGCTACACAGTATAGCGGACAGTATTGCCCATTCCCTTTCTTTCAGCCCAATTTTCTTCTACTCAATTCTTTCAGCACAATTTTCTTCTCCTTCAGACTCGCTTCCATTTTCAGCTGCCTTCAAGCTTCGAGTAACACTTGCTTCAAGCTTCGCTCAAGCAAGGTAAGTTTGCTTCAAGTTTTCTTGATGTTCTAGAAATTTGTCACTGTATTCATCAATTTGTGATTTTATACTCTAGATTTTTTGTGATGTTCTAGACATGATGTTCATAAAAAAGGTATAATTTGTTAACTTTATATTTAATTCATTATAGTTTAATTCGATTTTTTGGCATGATGAATTCGTCTATTTATCTTACTAATTTAAATTTGTTATGTTCAATAAATTAGTAATTGTTAATTTGGAGACACTTTTGAGATTATGCATACCGTATGTTTGCCATCCTAATTTTTAGGTAATATTTTCAGTTAGAAATGCCATTTGATTGTTAAGCGTAGTCTATTTCTACACAGCTCTTGTTTCACAATGTCTGATTTCGTGTCGAGCTCCAACGTCCCCGTAGATGCTAGTGATCCGTATCTAGGACGGACATTTGCTACGTTGGAAGAAGCTGAAGCATGTTTTCGAGCGTATTCATTGAGGGTTGGTTTTGGCATTAGAATAAAGACTTCAAGAACGAGCACCATAACCAGAAAGATATGCTCTCGCTTATACGAGTGCCATAGGAGCAGAAACCCAGTGCAAAATGAGACATGTGTAGGCAATGATGACAGTGAGGACGAAATAGGATATCCGCGTAGAAGACGGGACTGCTTTGAGCGCACAAATTGCCAGGTCAAGATGTTCGTAAGCTACAAACCCAAACAAGACCATTGGCTTATTACCAGCCTGGAACTGGCACACAATCACCCGTTAGTAACCCCTTCTAAGGTGAGTGAGATGCATCAACACAAGAAGATGGGTAAGGTCACAAGGAGCCTGATTCAGACAATGAGCAATGCGCGACTAGGACCTACCGACATGATTAATGTTCTTGCTGAACAGGCTGGGGGAATTCAAAATTTGACCTTTAACACGACAGACGTTCGTAACGCGGTCCGAACCCATAGACGAGCCGCGTATGACCTCAATGATGCTCAAGCCACAATGAGCCTATTGAAACGGATGCAGATGGAGGACCCGCAGTTGACCTTCGATTATAAACTTGACGACGAGCATCGAGTTAGCACAATTTTTTGGGTCGACGGTCGTTCGAGGCTTGCTTATAAGCATTTTGGGGATGTCGTGACGTTCGACACCACATACCGTACCAACAAGTACTCGATGCCGTTCGCCCCTTTCACGGGGGTCAATCATCATTATCACTCCATCCTGTTCGGGTTCGCCTTGTTAAGGGACGAGACCGAGAGTTCTTTTGAATGGTTGTTTAGGACGTGGCTGGAAGCAATGAACTTCAAAGCACCCAAAGTGATCATCACCGATCAAGATTTGGCAATGAAGAAGGCTATTGCGACCGTCTTCCCAGACACTCGGCACAACTTGTGCACCTGGCACATAAGCAACAAATACCCGGAACGGCTGCATCACGTGTACGCAAAGTATCAAGACTTTAAACAGGATTTTGACAAGTGCGTCCTCAAGTCGTTAACGATTGAGGAATTCGAGGAGAGGTGGGAAAAGCTTGTTCGGGATTACTCATTGCAAGACAACGAGTGGCTCCAGAACTTGTACGAGCGCAAAGAGCAATGGATTGGCGTTTACACGAGGAGGTATTTTTCAGCGGGCATGAAAACGACGGGCAGGAGTGAATCCATGAATGCCACGTTCGATAGTTATGTGGGTACAGCTACCAATTTGAAGACTTTCGTTGCATCCGCACAAAAAGCGGTAGCTTCGTTGTTCGTAAAAGAAAGGGCTGCCGACTTTGCAACAACGTACAAACAAAGGAGAACGTTGCTCGAGACCCCGCTGGAGATGAACGGTGCCAAAGTCTATACGAAGGAGATCTTCTTGCTATACCAAGTAGAGCTGCGAAAATCCGGACGATACAGTATAAACAAGGTGGCAGAAATGTCTACGCGTGAGTACAAGGTTTATTCGCTCGTGAATGACCTAGTCCCTGAGAAGCTGCGCAGAATGTATACGGTGAGCCACGACACATTGACGGACTCGGTGACATGTGTTTGCAAGAAGTTTGAGTTCCATGGCATCCTGTGTAGACACGTTCTGCGGTTTTTCACCCAGAAGAATATCAGGACAATCCCCGATAAATACGTCTTGCCACGGTGGACAAAAGGTGCAAACAGGTTGCACGGTACCATTTCCTTTCCGGAGCACCCGTATACTGACTTTGAAGAATCAGAGACGCTGCGGTATAATCATCTGGTGACGATGTTCACCCGTTTGTCCGTAAAAGGTGCTGCTACAATGGTCGGTTATAAACATCTCCTCGAGGTAGCTCAGCAACAAGAGCCCATCGTCGACCAGTTGGAAGCAGCTTCAGTCACCAATGCGATTGACACCGAGCCTACGACGGGGGTATCAGAAGATGACGAGCCGGAGGAGGAAGACGACAATGATATCCGTTTGTTGGATCCAATTATATCGCAAACGAAAGGCCGCAAGAGATCTACGCGGATGAAAAGCTCTATTGAAACGGCAACTCAACCTAAAAAGCTGCGAAGGTGTGCATTGTGCAACAAAATGACCGACCACGACAAGCGGAACCATTACAAGGCACTGGGGATAAGTTCAAGGGGTTTGCAAGACGGGGAAGAAGGTGACGCCGAAGATGAGGACGAACAAGCTGCAGTGGACCTTTAATTTTTTGTACAACTTTATGACATTTGTAATAATATTCGAGGGATAATTTTTCTACCGGGTACTGGAATTTTTTTAAAATGGACCTATGAGAGGCCATCGAATCAAATCTAAAGTCTTTATTACGAGGTTTTTCTTTTATTTTGTAATCCCCGTCCGCTATACAATGTAGCGGACATCATTGACTTTGGTCTTTTACGTCCGCTATATTGTATAGCGGACGGGTGGCATCGAAGTAAAACTTTTGGTCTTTGTACGTCCGCTATACAATGTAGCGGACGTTAGAGCAGGCAAACTTTTGGTCTTCTTTACTGTCCGCTATATAATATAGCGGACGTCATAACTTTTGGCCTTTCATGTCCGCTATACAATGTAGCGGATAAGTCTATATGATATAAATTAATCATATCGGGCAATCGGCTGTTATCAGTCCAACAGTCTCTCTGCTCTCTCTGTCTGGAACATCTAGCCCAGGCCAATACTCCATCTCCGGCGACCCACAGGTGATCCACAACTCCGGCGATAAACCGTCCCCCCCTCAACGCCGACCTCGATGGCTTCTGGATCGGAGACCACCTACGATTTTATTGGCAACTTGCACCTGGCAGGCAAACACTTTTTCAAAGTCATGATGCCGGGGTTTGAGAATGAACTTGTATGCCATCCCTCTATCTCTGTATTTTCGTGTGTTAAATCTTTTGGTTAAAAACTAACCTATTTTTTGTGTATTGTGTTTGTTAGGACATACCGGAAGCCTTCACCAATCAATTTACAACAATTCATGACAGTGCAAGATTATATAGCCGCAAGGGGGCATGGCAGGTTGAAATCAAGCTGAAGCCCGGCCGACCCCAAAAAAAGCAATTCGCAGAGGGTTGGAACGTCTTCGTGCGCCAGCATGGCCTCGAACTCGGGGACTTTGTAGTATTTGAACACCTTGGGTGGTGGGATTTTGAAGTTGTAATCTTTGATCGGAGCACTTGTGAAAAAATTTCTTTCCCCCAATGTGAACCCTAATTTATGATTAATAAAATTATTTGAGTTCTTGTTGATTGTGTTTCGAAATTTTTCCTCGCTTAATTGTGTCGTTTGAAATACACTTTTGTTATAAACACTTAGAAAAATTTGGTCTTCATTTTACCTCCGCGATACAATGTAGCGGACGGCGCAGCAGAAACTTTTGGTCTTCATTTTACGTCCGCGAGACAATGTAGCGGACGACGCAGCAGAAACTTTTGTTATCAACACTTAGAAAAATTTGGTCTTCATTTTACCTCCGCGATACAATGTAGCGGACGACGCAGCAGAAACTTTTGTTATCAACCCTTAGAAAAATTTGGTCTTCATTTTACCTCCGCGATACAATGTAGCGGACGGCGCAGCAGAAACTTTTGTTATCAACACTTAGAAAAATTTGGTCTTCATTTTACCTCCGCGAGACAATGTAGCGGACGGCGCAGCAGAAACTTTTGGTCTTCATTTTACGTCCGCGAGACAATGTAGCGGACGACGCAGCAGAAACTTTTGTTATCAACACTTAGAAGAATTTGGTTTGCATTTTACCTCCGCGAGACAATGTAGCGGACGGCGCATCAGAAACTTTTGGTCTTCATTTCACGTCCGGGAGACAATGTAGCGGACGGTGCAGCAGAAACTTTTGTTATCAACACTTAGAAAAATTTGGTCTTCATTTTACCTCCGCGATACAATGTAGCGGACGGCGCAGCAGAAACTTTTGGTCTTCATTTTACGTCCGCGAGACAATGTAGCGGACGACGCAGCAGAAACTTTTGTTATCAACACTTAGAAAAATTTGGTCTTCATTTTACGTCCGCGAGACAATGTAGCGGACGGCGCAGCAGAAACTTTTGGTCTTCAGTTTACGTCCGCGAGACAATGTAGCGGACGGCGCAGCAGAAACTTTTGTTATCAACACTTAGAAAAATTTGGTCTTCATTTTACCTCCGCGATACAATGTAGCGGACGGCGCAGCAGAAACTTTTGGTCTTCATTTTACGTCCGCGAGACAATGTAGCGGACGACGCAGCAGAAACTTTTGTTATCAACACTTAGAAAAATTTGGTCTTCATTTTACCTCCGCGAGACAATGTAGCGGACGGCGCAGCAGAAACTTTTGGTCTTCATTTTACGTCCGCGAGACAATGTAGCGGACGGTGCAGCACAAACTTTTGTTATCAACACTTAGAAAAATTTGGTCTTCATTTTACCTCCGCGATACAATGTAGCGGACGGCGCAGCAGAAACTTTTGGTCTTCATTTTACGTCCGCGAGACAATGTAGCGGACGTCGCAGCAGACACCTTTCTTATCAACACTTAGAAAAATTTGGTCTTCATTTTACCTCCGCGATACAATGTAGCGGACGGCGCAGCAGAAACTTTTGGTCTTCATTTTACGTCCGCGAGACAATGTAGCGGACGACGCAGCAGAAACTTTTGTTATCAACACTTAGAAAAATTTGGTCTTCATTTTACCTCCGCGATACAATGTAGCGGACGGTGCAGCAGAAACTTTTGGTCTTCATTTTACGTCCGCGAGACAATGTAGCGGACGGTGCAGCAGAAACTTTTGGTCTTCATTTTACGTCCGCGAGACAATGTAGCGGACGACGCAGCAGAAACTTTTGTTATCAACACTTAGAAAAATTTGGTCTTCATTTTACGTCCGCGATACAATGTAGCGGACGGCGCAGCAGAAACTTCTGTTACCGACACTTAGAAAAATTTGGTCTTCATTTTACGTCATCAGAAAAATCAGTATTCGACAACAGAAATCAACACAAATCAAATCACACCAACGACAACACAAATCAAATCACACCAACGACAACACAAATCAAATCACACCAATTGCGTACGATTTATGTAAAAACTACTGTTATGATACAATTTCAACTGGGGTCCGCATGTTGGGCCGGATTCTCGTCATTAGCCGGATTTTCTATAAACCTAACCGCTCTAGGCCGGCCTTTCATAATTTGCCAAGCCATTCTATATCTATAGCCTTCAACTTCTGCTTGGCTCCAGACGGCCGCCTTGAGGCTCTCAGAGCGACAAATGAAATCCATGTACATGCAAAGGAAGACGCCGCAGTCCGAAGTGTTACGTTGCTTGGGCCTCCTCTTCTTCAATCGCCTATTGAGATTTGGCCGCGCCGGTACGGGGACATCACGGGCACGATTGACCATTGCACAAAAAATATTCTGCGAGAAACAGAAAATGGCGTAAGACACGAGTTAAAATTTATGGCAAGATAGAATCAGAGAATTATACAGCGATCGTAATATTACCAACGCGTCCAATTGGGCTTTGTACATGTGCAGCACAGGCATCTGATGAGTATCGTCGTGGAGACTGTCGATCACCGATACGACTTTAGTTGTTGGGGAGTAGCAAACCAAGTACCAGTGGCTGTGCCCTAGAAATGGGATTAGAAACACATCGGCAACACTTGCGCTCACCGGACTATCCCTATTAATATATGCTCCTAGGTTAAAGGACGGTCTCCACTGGGCCAACTTTTTCTTCCCCCTATGTTCGACCCACTCCTGCCATTCAGACACTAGCATCTGATGAAAAAAGGCATCGAACAGAAAAACGGCCGGATAGCTCGGCTGCTGCCGACACCTTTCCCTCAGAATCTCCACGTAGGTGGAGACGACACCGGTGTCTAACCAACTCCCCGGAGCCAGCGAGGCGAGTTCTCCCCACGAGCAAATGTAATCCATGCCCTCCGGATGATCCACACTATACAACGCTTGGTCATGCGGGACGCCGCTAAAATAACGCTCTCTGATTATCTGGCATTTCTGCGGCTTTAGGGGCTTCAACGGATGCCCTTTGCGATATTGCCCTCGGGGGTCGACCGGGGGGTATTGCACTCCTTCGGGGGGGTCGACGGGGGGATATTGCACTCCTTCGGGGGGGTCGACCGGGGGGTATTGCACTCCTTCGGGGGGGTCGACGGGGGGATATTGCACTCCTTCGGGGGGGTCGACGGGGGGATATTGCACTCCTTCGGGGGGGTCGACGGGGGGATATTGCACTCCTTCAGGGAGGTCAACGGGGGGTATTGCCCGCCTTCGGCAATAGATGGTCCTGCCCACGGGACAATGGGCAGACTGATGTTTCCGAAAATCCAGTCTTGCGTGACTTGACTCTGGGAGAGGGGTTGGGGTTCCGAATCCAATCGTAAAGAGAAGGAGGGCGCACTGTAATAATCCCACGGCGCTTGAGCCTGGCCCATGGTGCTTGGCGGTCCCCAATCACCAGCCATCTCTGGTACAGAGGGAAAACCATATCCCTGGCTCACTCCCGAAGTCTGTCCCGAGGGATCGGTGCATCCCTCGGGAACAAACGGCCGCTGCCACCCCGGATAACCCATTCCCGGGTTTGGCTGTCCCGATGCTTGCCGCAAAAAATTCCCGCAGCCAACCGCCAACGCTTCAGCCTGTTGGCGAAGCTCCTCGCCCATGGCATCCACCAAATCCTTCCGCTCGCTCAACTTCTGGAAGAAGGCGAACGAGGCATTAACCTACATCCAGAGAGATAATAAATAAGTAACTTCGTACACACTTAGAATGATCAAGTTCAATTAGAAGCACTGGTTGGGCAACTTACCAGATTGTATGCCATGTGCTCATCGATCTGACCCCTAGGGTGGTACTTCTCCCCGCGTTCAAACCTTACTGGAGCTACTCTCCTCCGGGTGATGCGGTAGTACCACTCGTTGTACTGTTCGATACTGATGACGGGGTCAGGCTCCGACACAATGGCCGCCAGCGTGTCCTGCCAAGAATTCCAGACCTCAATTTCACGCGCGCACAACTCGTGCGCATTCGCCCTGCCAAACAGTCCGACACCCGGTGGGTTCCTGTTAAGCCTCATATCTGGCGCACCGGCTGGCAACCCCTGCAGGCAGTCAAAATGGCGCATAGCGCGATCCGGCAGCTGCCACTCTGCGACCTCGAAGTGGATCAGGGGTGTGCGTTGCAACCCGGAGAGCGTGAAGACGAACGACTCTCCCACCCGTCGCGCCAAACGTTTGTACGGTGCCCATCGCATCTGGCCAGGAGATAACGAGTCGAGCTCCCCCCGATAGTATGAAATGTTGTGATGGGGATCGTCTCTCCTCTCGTAGTGGGTTTCCTTCCGGCTGTACTCCCAGGCGCACAACCGAGGCCACACATTATCTGTTCCGTCCCTACGCCTGGGTGCGCCGGTAGCAAGGTGTTCATAAGACCACACCTGAGAGCAAAGACATTGAAAAAAGTATCGTCAACATTTATTGTCCATTCAACAACAAAAAAAAACAACAAAGAGCACGTAATGAAGAATTGTATGATATACCTGCAATAGCGAGAGACATGCACATATCGCTTTGGAGTCGGGCCTCGTTGCCTTGTGCAATGCTCGGTACAGGTATGCAAGAGTTGCTGCACCCCAGGCATAATCCCCAACCTCAGCCAGGTTACGCAAAAACGGTATATATTTGACGCTGACCGTGTTCTTCGACGTCGTTGGGAATAATATTGCCCCCATCACCCACAAGAGGAAGGCTTGTGTGTACAGCACAAGGTCATGGCCCGTATAGTTTTCCGGCAAAACCCCGTAGGTATCTACCAACCACTTCAACTTGATACCACCACTGCTAAATCCATCCTGGGGTACCGAAGTAAAGAAGTCCCTAGCGGTCCTCTTATTCGTTGCTTCGGACGGATGAGCTATTACCGGCCGCCCCGTCACCGGTAACCCTAAGATGAACCCTACATCTTCTAGGGTAATTGTCATCTCTCCGAGAGGGAAGTGAAACGTATTCGTTTCACTTCTCCACCTTTCAACAAGGGCACCTATTAAGTGCCGGTCAAGTTGTTGAAAGATCTGCCCATGCGTGAAAATCCCAAACCCAATCCCACGCAGTAACCTTTTCTGGGTTCTGTTCAATTTCCAGGCGTTGAAATTATCGCTTACTTCTACCGTGTTGACAAGTGCTCTTTCCTACGAATTAATAAATATTATTTAAGCAAAATAAACACTATACAACGTTCGCAACTGAAATACGTAAGCAAAATAAACGATATAAACGATAAAATAAGTATCTTACTCCACCATCCCATATGAGCGTACTGATATGGGATGCTTGGTCATATAATACGGACGAATCTTCTGGTCCAGGGTTGAAATCCATTTTTTGCAACTGAAATAATGGAAAGAGGGCAAGGTTGGAAGCGTAAACATTCCCAAACATACAACGCTAGCATATTCAGCGCTAGCATGTGATCAGATAATACGCAATACACATATATAATATATATGTATATACATTGACAAACGCTAGCATAGTGCCTATCTACTTGCCAACGCCGCAAGATGAACTCTAGATTATGAACAAAGTAAGGATTAGTTTGTGAACTTACGTGATTGATGAGACGATTAAAGGATTTCTTGCAAAGAAATTGCGCCGATCTACTTGCCAACGCCGCTGGTTTGATCGTGAGAAGAAGGAATAGTTTGATTGTGAGAAGAAGGAATACTTTGATTGTGAGAAGAAGGAATGAATAGAAGTTTAGAAGTATTCGAATGCTTGCCAACGTCCGCTACACTGTGTTGCGGACGCTGGGATAACGACAAAGTAACAGACGTGCATCGACTGATGTGACAACTGTCAGGGGGAAGTGGGTGGTTTGACGGACACAGTCGTCCGCTAGACAGTGTAGCGGACTACTTTTTGTTGGCCCAAGAATGTCGTCCGCTAGACTGTGTAGCGGACGGGTGAGCGAGGGCAAGATGGTAAAAAGAGCCGTCCGCGAGACTGTGTAGCGGACGACTGACAGCGCCGCAAAAAAAAGTGATCTGGACCGTCCATCCCTTCGGGATGGACGGCCAGATCGCGCTGGCAAGATATCCTATTTTGCCTACGCGGTCAAGGGATCAGCTCCCATATATATATATATATATATATATATATATATATATATATATATATATATATATATATCTCACCAGTCGATGATGAAACTCGCCCGCGCACGTCAGCGGAACTATTATAGAGGTTGAACAGATCCTCAAATTTCTTGCTCACTTTCGTTGTGAGTGTAGTTGTGTCCTCTTGTGTGTAGTTCATTAGTCTTGCAATCTCTTGCATCGACACATTCACGCCATGCAACTTTAACCTAGGATCTAAACAACTAGCCACAACAAAAATAATAGGCAATTTCTTCTAATATTTATTAATTTTTTTATCCATCTCTTCTACTATTTGTTGAAAGGGTCCTATATATCTCCATTTTGTTAACATTGTAGCCATCTTGAGAATTTCTATTATAGCGATAGGAGAGGTGGGATAGTACGTACCAGACAATAAGTTGGTAGACGTGTAAAATACCTCCAAAAATTTAGATATGTATGTAGCCATCTACCATTCCTCCTGAGTTGGCAAGCCGACTGGGAATGAGGTTAGTAGATAATACGAATATACTTCTTTGTATGCCAGAATATGTAAAAGCATATGGTATGTAGAGATACACATGTGGGCCACATCTGTAAGTGGTCTCCTGCGAGGCATATTGTAATGAACACACAACGTTTTAAAGTGTTGTGTTCTCGGACCTGAACTATTAACATACGCTGTCATACCCCTCATTTTGACAGCAGCTAAACCATCTTGAACAATTAAATTAATAATGTGACAAACACAGCGAACATGAAATAATTCACCATTAAGTACAGGTTGAAGCGTGT
This sequence comes from Escallonia rubra, assembly GCA_033065855.1. Classification (NCBI taxonomy): domain Eukaryota; kingdom Viridiplantae; phylum Streptophyta; class Magnoliopsida; order Escalloniales; family Escalloniaceae; genus Escallonia; species Escallonia rubra. The sequence goes on from JAVXUO010001610.1 coordinate 23,719, forward strand.
CCTTTAAAGCTGCAACAACAGCTTTATTATTAGAAGCATTATCAAAACTAACACTCATAATCTTATTCTTTATTTTAAATGTGGTACATGCATTAATTATAATACTAGCTACATTATTTGCATCATGCGGAAAAGGAAATAGTTCGAATGCGATGATTCTTTTGTTCATAACCCAATCAACATCAATCCAATGGGCCGTCACACAAGCATAACTAACAAAAATAAACGGAGATTGCCAAATATCAGAAGTAAGACTAACTCTACCGTCAAAATGATCGAAATAGTCAATCAAGCGTGCTTTAGCAGCATAATACTGCTGGAGTGCATCGGATCCAGTGGTGTTTCGTGTAACCTTTTTGTACAAAGGTTGCACGTAGGTGTTCATATATCTAGAGTGCTTAGGATTATCGGCAAAACTAAAGGCTTGTTCATCATGAATAGCAAATTCAGCGAGACCGTCTCTTTGTTCTCACTGATTATAAACAAATAACTTACCGTCAAAGGATAATTGCGTTTGGCTAGGTTCGACGTGGCCGCTTCGAGGTGCACACATAGGGTAATGCCTGTTAAGATGTCCATTACTAGAACCAGTGGTAAATAATTTAGTACAGTACTTACATCGAGCTTTTCGGGCGCTGTCCACCGTAATTTCATCAAAATGATTCCAACACTCGACTTTTTTTTTTTTTTTCACCTTTTGGACTTCTGGCTGACTACTGGAAGTATTGCTTGGCCTTTCTCCATCACGACTGCCCATCGGGTTAACATTATGCCACGGAGTAGTAGCTTCGCCAACCGAGTTGCGTCCTTGACTATAATGCGGGGGATCTTGTGAAGGCGTGTATTCAAAATCTGGAATATTTTGATTGAACTCCCAATTGACTTGGGTATCTATCATACAACCTGTACTCATTCGTCCAGGAACGAATGGTTGTGGTGGTGCTTGGATTGGTGTTTGTGATGACCGTGGCGGTGGAGCTTGTGCTGGTGGTGGTGTTTGTGACGATGATGATGTTTTTCGTGATGATGATCCACGCCTGAATTTCTTTAGTATTCCAGACATATTTGACGCTAAACTTTTTTACTAGATTGGAAAATAAAATTAGTAATATTAAACTAAATGCAGGAATAAGAGCAGTAATTACTAATTAGAAATAACAATTAAAAAGAATTAAAGAGTAACTAACGAATAAGAATAATTAGTAACTCAAAATTGGAGAAAGTTAGTAATTAAAAAGAATTTGGTAATAGTAATTAATAAATAAGAATGCGCTAATTACTAATTAGTAAACAAAAGAATTAGAGAGTAACAAATTAATGAAAGAAGTAGGTTAGTAATCAGAATATAGGAAAAGTAGTAATTAGTAAACGAGAGTAGTAATTAGTAAACGAGAGTAGTAATTAGCAAGAGTACAAATTAGTGAGTAATAATTAGCAAGAGTAGTAGTTGGAGAGGAAAATAGTAGCAAAACTTGTAGAAATGTAGAATGTTGAGATAAGAGAGAGTAAAAAGATTGGTGTGAAAAATTAGAAAGAAAGGGTGTGAATTTATAAATTTTTGAAAGTTCACAAAAGATCAAAATGCCCCTTAAAACTATCCGTTTATAGTTGTTGGGGAGGGTAAGAGTGTAAAAAACTTTAAAAGAGTTGAAAAAATTAAGTTGGACGAAAATACCTCCAAAACTAGCCGTTATATTGTTGTTGGGGGGGTAAAAGTGGAATTTAGGAAAATAATGGGGAATATGGCCGTTGGGGGAGGGGGGGGGAAAAACTGATTTGAAATTGATGAAGCCAGCAAGATAAGGGCCTAAAAAGGGCTAGAGAAAGGGCCTAAAATGGGCCTGATTTAGGGCCGAAAAAGGGCCAAAAAATCGGGCCAGATTTAGGGCCGAAAGGGGCTGAATTTCGGGCCAAAATCGGGCTAAACCCGGGCCAGCCCTAAAAAATGGGTCAGGGCCTAAAAAATGGGCCGGTTTCGGGCCAGCCTGTTTTTTAGGGCCAGGCCGGGCCTGGATAATTTTTTAGGATTATGTGGCCTGGTCCAGAGCCCTAAAGAAGTGGGCCGTCACTGTTCACGTGAAGGGCGGGCCAGCCCGGGCCAAAAATGGGCGGGGTCGGGCCAGCCTGCGGGCCGCCCGACCCTTTTGACACCTCTAGGTAGAGGCTAAGAACTGGTGGCAGTGGTAGTGGTGTTGTTGATGTGGTTGCTTTATTTTTTTCATGGGGCTGACCTGCCATCAAAAGGGAGTAGGGCCACGCGATGTTGCTGCGCGGCCCTTTTGACACCTCTAGGTAGAGGCTAAGAACTGGTGGCAGTGGTAGTGGTGTTGTTGATGTGGTTGCTTTGTTTTTTTCATGGGGCTGACCTGCCATCAAAAGGAAGTAGGGCCACGCGATGTTGCTGCGACTGGAGGTGGCTGAGGTAGTGGGGGCTGTGAACTGGTGGTAGTAATATGGTGTTGTTTTTGTTGCTTTGTTTATTCATGGAACCGATGGGCCAAAGAAAGATAGCGGGGCCACCGGATGTTGCTGTGACTGAAGGTGGTGGAGGTGGCTAAGGTAGTAAAATTGTAAGCTGGTGGCAATGGCAGTGGTGTTGCTGGTGTTGTTGCTTTGTTTTTTCATAGGGCTGACTAGTATTATCAAAGACGCAGGGAGTCTACCTCGCTTAGGGCTAGGCGCCACCCCTTCAAAAAGGCCAACGCTTAGGCTCCCAGGCTTAAGGCGGTGGTGGAGGAGCAAAAAAAAGTCCAAAAATTTCCATCTCTAATTTTTGCATTGTGGCATCATCTCAACCCTTCATTGTCTTAAATTCTTTGTTTCATAGCATAATCAATCAATATCTAAACCACAAAAACAAAAACAAAAAACCCCATATCCCCAATAAGTTGATTCTCTTGTTGTTGTGCACTTTGCCGGTCCTTCGTTGCCAACTCTTGCTATCTTTCAAGTAGATCTGCTCTTTCAGTTCACCTTATAGACAACGAAAGTTAAATTGAAAAGGAATCTATATCGGACTTAGAGCCTATGATTATGTTTATAGAAAGTATTGTTGTCTTAACCCTCACAGATAATGAGGATGACCTCATGTTCACTTAAAACTAACTACTTCCCACTGGATTTAAAACTTTTTTCTAATGTTAGAAGTTTGTTAAATTTCTATGTTCTGAAATTTTTTTTAATGTAATTTTTATTGGTTTAATGCACGTATATTATTTATTTTTACTTTGCGCCTCCTGCACCTTGTGTCTTGTGCCTAGGTTCTAGGGACCCTTCATCCCTTAGGTGTGCGACTGTGCCTTCAACAACTATAGAGTTGACCGACCATCTAAAGGGAGTGGGGCAACCCGATGTTGCTGTAACTGGAGGTGGTAGAGGTGGCTGAGGCAGTGGGGCTATGAACCGGTGGGTAGTGCTTATGGTGTTGCCGTTGTTGTTGTTGTTGCTCTGAAAATCTATTAGTTCCATATTTAAAATTTTACACTTGAAAATGTAAACAAGGGTAAGGGAATTGATCAATATGCCCATGAAAAAAGGGTATGTTCTAGGCACATGCACAGTTAACGCCCGAAATTTGATGGGCATCTCAATTGAAACACTTTTATTAATTACAAGGGATGTTATTACAAAAATTAGAAATACGAGGGCAAACTTACAAAACTGTGTAGGAAACAATTTGTCATTAATCCAGTTATTTTTAACATCTACAAATTTATCAAGGCTTTTTTCATATAAAAACCTCATTGTTCAAGTTTTCATCCTTAAGGTTTTACTTCTCAAACAAATCAACCAATGTTACGAAATCGCTCTAGATAAATATGTATTGAACACGATAACCAAACAAGAGAAAACAAGAAAAACTGATAGAACTCAAATTTACTTTGCACAAGTCAGATTTACAACATTCTCTCACGTGTATCTTTCAATTGTTTTCCTACTCAAAGAAGGACTCTTCTCTCTTGTCCTTATACACAATACAAGACATCTTACAAATACTAGATATAAGCAGTGTTCTTCTCTATACAACCAATGTGGGACAATATGTCTTATATACTAAGGGCCAAGTTGCAACCTCATTTGAGTAACCGATGTGGGACATACATACAAGACATATATCAACAATCTCCACCGTGGCTTGTATTAACAAACCACTCCATAAGAAAAGTGTAACATGTCTTCAGTACCTTTGCCAGGTACTCCACCTTGCATCCTTCTTAAAGGTAGGAATGCACTCCACCTTGAACTCAGCAAGAAAGAACATGAATCAAGTTCAAGCAATGCTTGAACTTTTCTGTCGTGACTGTCTTCGTGAGCATATCAACTGCATAGGTCCTCGGACCCATTTGCCGCTCACCGTAGCATAGCGTCGATCCCTCGTCCAGCTGTAACACTGTAATCCCCTTACGTGCGTCAGCCCCATCCTTGGACACCAACAGAATCATCCACTCCCGTTGGCCTTCTTTACCCGCCATCACCTCGTAATATGGATTGAGCGTAGCGCTCGACTTCTCCATGACGTCCATCCCAAGCACCACCACAAGCTCATCCATGTCGATGATGTTGAAGTCGGCCTTCCATGTCCATCCGGGGATCCTCAAATTGACGTTCTTGACGACTCCCTTCGTCGGTCGATCCTCGACATTCACGACCGTGAACAAACTCACATCCTTAGTTGGTTTTAGCCCAAGCCACTCGACAACCCTTGGACTCATAAAGTTGTGGGTAGCCCCGGTATCCACAAGCACTTCTTGAGTCTTCCCGACAACATCCACCATTGTGTAGAGCAAGCCCCATCTCTTTTTTCTCTTCTTCCTCTTGGCAGCTTCTTCCTTCAACTTCTGCACGAAACGCATTGGCCATCTGCAATGCCCCCATGCCTGCTTCCCCGTCATTGCTGGAAGCAGGGTTTTAAAAAACGGCCGTTACGTATCGTAACGGGTTTTCAGGGGTCCGATACCGTTATACACCGATATACCGGTGCTAGTCAATTTCACAGGCGTATCGCCGTTACAGAACCGTAACGGGCCGTACGCCGATAAATTTCGTTACGTACCATTACGCAAGTTATGAGATCTGAAATTTTTGTCTCCTTCCAAGAATTATTGGAGAATTTCCTGACTCATGCATCTCTTTCAAGCACCAATCAATTATTGGGAAGAACTACAACCACCAATCAATTATTGGGAAGAACTACAACCACCAATTTTCCTCTCTACAAGTTCCTCTCTACTTCAACCACCAATTTATAGAAATCACAAACATACAAATTAGAAACAAAAAAAGAACTGATCGGCGTGTAGAAAAACTGAAGAAGTGAAGCCTGAAGGAAAGCACCAGCGGACCGCCACCAAGCGCGGCTAGTACATCGGTGTTTGGTTGTCGCCGGTGTTGACTGACTTGACTCACCTGGGCGGCTGACTGGTTGGGACTTGGGTGGGTGACTCACGACTAGGTGGCTGTGAGTGCATGGCGCCGTGTCCAACTGGGGCAGTATCGAGGTGGGCGTGGGAGATTGGGGTCGGTGACGGCGTGGGAGTCGTGCGTGGGGGACTGTGAGAGACAGAGTGCAGCGAGTCTTTTGACCTTTGAGATAGAGTCAAAATAGGTCAAAATTGTCAAATACTCATATATTTGTTTATGACTTATGAACTAATTACTTCTAGCTATTGTTTTTCTCTCTTTTAAAAAGTAAGTGTATGTGTTTAACTTGAGATTTTGGCCTAACAATGTGTTTAAAACAAACTTTACACCATTAAAATGAAACATCTTAAGCTCACAACCTTCGTATCATTGAGTTTTAAGCATTTGTTAACGGTTAAAAAAAATTCATAGTCGCGATAACCGATTCCCGTTACGTAACGTCTGAATCGTCCGATACTGCTGATACAGTTACACCGCAACCGTTACGTATCCCGATTCCGCGATTTAAAACCATGGCTGGAAGAATCCCACTTCCTGCCTTTGTGCTTCTCGAGGAATGCAATCATCTTTCCCTTATGCGGGCAATATCTCCCGTAATGCGGACCTACATAGTAGAATCATCCTCTTCTAGACCCCACATGAACCTTGTGGTCATGAGAGTCACCCAACTTGCGACTTCCCTCGTGCTTCTTATCTCCCTTGTGATGGCGGCGACGTCCCTCGTCCCCACTCCGCTCATCATTGGTTGCCTTGGGTGAGCCACTCTTAGACCTACCGTATCCCCCCATCTTTGGCACGCTCGTGCCTTGGAGATCTCGGCCTCTCACCTTACTTGAAGTCTTCCAACCTCTCAACAATCGCCAGGGCTAAAGCTAAGTCGTGAGGTTCCCTTCGCCGCAACTCTGTGGCAACCCACTGCTGCAATCCGTCAACGAAGAAGCATAGTCGTTGCCTCTCAGACATCTCTGGTATTTCGAGCATCAAAGCCAAGTATTCCTTCACATACTTGCAGATGCTTCCCTTATACCTCAGCCGTCGAAGGTTGATCATCGTCATATCTTCGGCGCTCTCCGGATAGAACTGTCTTTTTAGTTAACGCTTGAACTTCTGCCACGTTTTGACATTGCACTTATCCGTATAGCGATGCCTCCACCATAAGGCAATTGTATTCGTAAGGTATATGACCGTCGTCTGCACCTTCTCCTCCTCGTCGTCAATGTTGAGGGCTTCAAAGTACCTCTCCAAGTGCCAAAAGAAGTTATCCATCTGCCTCGCCTCCCTCGCTCCATCGTACGATTTCGACTCTGGCATTTTCTTTTGCCTTGGCTGCATCACGATACACCCTTGCCTCGTAGCTCTTGTAAGCTCCTTCTTACAAGCAGCTAGTTCTTCTTGGAGCTCTGTGACTTATCCCTTGAGGTTCTTGCGCCATTGCACCTCCCACTTAGTGAAATATGCGACCTTCTCCTCGATCAAGTCATCTTGCTCCTCCGCGAACACATCGACTTTTCGCTCCAGCACAGTTAATCGACTGTCTACCTCCAAGTCATCTAATCTATTAAAGATTAGCTCCACCTAACTTGCGATAGTCCGCTGCAAGCGCTCTCCAAGTGCTTCGAGCTCGCTCCTCATGCGTGCTTCGGCATCTCTTATCACACTGCTCAAATCCTTCACCGTGCTCTGCCATATGCCAAAATTCGTCTTCCCATCGAATTGTCACAGGCATACTTTATGGTCGTGTTGTTCTACATATTTATTCTCTCAAATCGATTTCAATTTTGCCGAAAAATAAACCTGGACGCTCTTGATACCACTTGTTATGAAATCGCTCTAGATAAATATGTATTGAACAAGATAACCAAACAAGAGAAAACAAGAAAAACTGAGAGAACTCAAATCTACTTTGCACAAGTCAAATTTACAACACTCTCTCACGTGTATCTCTCAATTGTTTTCCTACTAAAAAAATGACTCTTCTCTCTTGTCCTTAAATACAATACAAGACAACTTACAATTACTAGCTATAAGCAGTGATCTTCTCTATACAACCAATGTGGGATAAGAAGTCTTATATACTAAGGGCCAAGTTACAATCTCATTTGAGTAACCGATGTGGGACATAAATACAAGATATATATCAACAACCAAAATTATTGTGCATAAGTCACATAAAATTGGCAAGAGTAACATCCATTATTATGCACATAAAACTCACATATTTAAGGAACAAATACCAAAACTTTAAGGAAGAATTATTGGCACCAACCCCATTGTAAGAAGATACTATTACTCCCTACATAATGTTAATTAATTGTCGTGTAAATGTTATTAGTTGTAATAATAATAAAAAGTGCCCAAAATTTATACAAGGGTTAATAGCACTTGGCTCCCCCGTATTTCTAGAAGTTGCACAAAATTTCTGACCTTAAACGGTGATTGCTCAAAACTATAGGGTGTTTTTCGTAATTCACCAGAAAAAACCCTAAAATTCTCTATTATCCCCTCTCTCTCTCTCGCTCTCTCTCACCACTTTGTTCTTCTTTGGGGCAAAAAAAAGGGAAGCAGAAATCTTTCTATCCAGAGCGGCCATGGCGAACTACGATCTGACGCCTAGAATTGCGCCGAACCTGGATCGGCACCTCGTTTTCCCGCTGCTGGAGTTTTTGCAGGAGCGCGGATTGTACCCGGACGAGCTCATACTCAAGTTCAAGATCGAGCTGCTCAACAACACCAACATGGTCGACTACGCAATGGACATCCACAAGTCCCTCTACCACACGGAAGATGTACCCCAAGGTTGCCACGTTGTGTGTGTGTGAATTTCACTTTTACTGTGTCTGTGTGTGTTCGGGGCTGCTGGGGAACGCGGGGGGGGGGGGGGGGGGTTAGGATGTAAAACTGTGTTTTTTAGGGTTATGCTGGTTTCACTTTTCCTCTGTATGCATATATGTTTAATTCTGTTTCGGTATGGAATGTGGGTTAGGACGTGAACACTACCTCATTATAGGGTTATGGTCGATTAGGCTGTGGACCTTCGTAAACCCCTCTAGCACACTGAAGTTATCCCCCAAGTTTACCTACACTCTGTGTGTGTGCCGCGGCGCTTGGGGGGGGGGGGGTTGAATTTCACTTTATGTGGGGTAGGATAATGCTGTGTCTTTTAAGGCTATTCTGGTATGTTATCCCCCTTTACCGGGTGTGTGAATTTGACTTCTACATTATGTATATTGGGATATGGTTTAGGATGTAAATAGTGTGTGTTTTTGGGATTGTGGTTGATTATGCCATGAACATTCAGAAATCCTTCTATGGCTCTACCACATTGAAGACATTCCCCAATGTTACCTGCCTTGTCCGTATGTGTGTGTGTGTGTTTCACGTGAATTTTGGTTGACATGGTACGGTATACGAGTGTGTGGATGGGTTTGTTGTTGTGTGTTGGGGGGGGGGGGGGCGCTATTCTTGTGATGCTTGATATACATAATTTGTTCCAGTTGTTTACTTTTTGTGCTTGTATGTGACGTTAAGTTTTAGTTTTCTGTGGATTTAACTCTTTGGTATTAAGTTGCTGTGGTTTTGATCTGTATAACTTCTACTAATTTATTGTAATATTTGTCTGGATTTTAAATTACATTGCTGTGGTTTTTGACATTAATAGATATGTTTGTTAGGTTGATATAATTTACGCATAAATGTTGTTGTGATATATTTATATTGGGCTCTGTGGTAGATATAGATAGGTCTGCTATATTTTATGTTTTGAATGTGAATTCTGATTTTATGTTTTTGTAGGTGGTTTATAGTATAGGCTGTTATGTTGATTTAGGGTCAGGTGTTAATTGTTTGGGGTTCCTAATGTTTGTAGACATGGTGGAGAGGAGAGTGGAGGTTGTTGCAAGGTTGAAGGCGTTGGAGGAGGCGGCAGCACCATTGATTACATTTTTGCAGAATGCAAAGGCCGTTCAGGAGCTGAGGGCTGATCAGCATTATAATCTTCAGATGCTCAGTGAGCGACACCAGGTTTGAGCTTCTTTTATTTGGCTTTTGTGGTTTTGCTTTTCTTATATTTTTCTTGTTCAAAAGTTTTGTTCGTGTTTAAGGAGCATACGTATATTGAGGTAATTATAGTATCGCAATTGCAAACTCAATAGTTTGATTTTGAAATGCTTATATAGAAAGAATGCGTTAGTTTAACCTAATTTTTTTTACTACGATATGAATTTCGATAGCTTGGTTTCTCTGTTTTACCCTGCACCTCTTGTTATTGTTGTAAGCAATGGTTAGCTATTATGTTATTATTATGCAAGATTTTTAGGCTTTTGGATATTTAAGCTTTTTTCCCCTTTGAATCAGATTGGTCCCGAGCAGATAGAGGCTCTTTATCAGTATGCCAAGTTTCAGTTTGAATGTGGAAACTACTCTGGTGCTTCTGATTATCTGTACCAGTATAGGGCCTTGTGCACTGACAGCGAGAGGAGTCTAAGTGCACTATGGGGCAAGCTAGCAGCAGAGATTTTGATGCAAAACTGGGATCTTGCGCATGAAGAACTGAATCAGTTGAAAGATATTATTGACTCAAAGGTTCTTCTCAATCTCCTATATATTTACTTGTAAATCTTGGGTGGAAAAGTTCATTAATATCTGGAGCCAATTCTGCAGAATTTTCCAACTCCATTGAATCAAGTTCAAAATAGAATATGGCTTATGCACTGGAGTTTGTTCATCTTCTTCAACCATGACAATGGCAGAACACAAATAATTGATCTTTTCAATCAGGACAAGTACTCTTTCTGAGCCCTATCATATGCTTGTTTTACATACTTGTTTAGGTGGTTATATTTAGCAGAATAAGGATTTATTAGGTCAGAACGCCAGTTGGGATTTCCATTACTGGGTAGTAGAAAGAAGTTATTCTCAAAGGCAGGTGCTGACTTGTTGATTCGATAGAGGAAATTTTAAATTGTCTCATGTAAATCAAGAATCAGGTAGCTGCAGTCCTTTCCTTTTAACACGAAGTCACGTGAGTTTGGTTCAAAGTAGAATATGGTTCTTGCATTACAGTTTTGATCTTCTTCAAGAATGATGATGGTTATATTCTATAAGAATGGAGATTCACTTGCTTTGTTGGGTAGTTGGGAATTCCATTAGTGGCTGTTAGTAAGAGTTATTGCTATAGTCCATGCCTTTTGGTAAATAAATAAATCTATGCTTATATTCTTACTTTTTAAATTTTGAGGTGGCTGCATGCTCTAGTTCATATGTTTTATGTGTTCTGCTTGGCATATGGGCACATTACTACCACTAATTTCGTCTGTGTTGATAACATTATGCAGGTACTTGAATGCAATTCAAACAAATGCTCCTCACCTTTTGCGCTACCTTGCCACTGCATTCATTGTTAACAAAAGGCGGAGGCCTCAATTCAAAGATTTCATAAAGGTTGTCCAGCAAGAGCAGCACTCTTTTAAAGATCCTATCACAGAGTTTTTGGCATGTGTATACGTCAAGTATGACTTCGATGGTGCACAAAAAAAGATGAAAGAGTGTGAAGAAGTGAGCTCCTTGACCTCTAACTCATTACTTACTGACACTTCTCATGCACATGTTGCTGTTAGATATTGTTCATCATCTGTTACTCTTTATGGTAGTTAATGGTGGGTTTCTCATATGTTTTGTTGTTCTTTAGCATGTGTTGTTCTAAACATTTAGATGTTTTTTAGCATGTTTTGTTTTAGCATGGCCTGGACCAATCTTGTAGTATAACTATGACAAGCGAAGATATGAAGTTTTCACCTGGTCACTTATTGGAAGGCAACTGTCTGCTGCATGGTTATTTAGCTAAGAAAAAATATTCTCACATGGTTTTGGGGGTGAGTTAGTGCTAGTAAAATAAAGTGAAGAACAACTCCATATCAAGGCCCTCATGCAATAGAACCGAGCTATGTCAAGTTATGAAGAGCTTTTTATGCACGTCTATGCTATGGAACAGTGATTCCTTTTGGATAGTAAGGGCGTCGAGGTTTTGACAGCTACAGTGGAGTGTATGGTTGGTTCACTGTACATTTCTTGGTTACCCCTTAGTAGTTCTTGTTAATCTAAGGCGGCAAGAATCTGTTATCGAGAGTTTTGAGAGTGACTAGCGGATTTGTTTGGTGGCTGGGGTCACATTTATCTAAAGATAGTCTGATCAATTTGATTAAGAGCATTTTTCCTGTTTACCAACCTAAGTCTTGCCCATTATCACTGGCGGACCTTTTCTGGTAAGGATGAAGTCTTATTTGACGTGGAGTGGTCCACAGTGGTGTTAAGAAAGGTGGCACTATGGGAATAGATATTAATAGAGTCCAATGGAGAGGAGTGGTTGTTTGCAAGTTTCAGGAAGGTGAAAGAGTGGGTGGGCGGGCTCTGAATGATGTGAGAGCATCTTATGGGATTTTATTGTGGTTCGGCATAATGAAAGGCTAAGAAGCACCGACACTGCCAGGAGGGCAAGGTCTGGTGTCCGACACGTACCGGGACACCGAAACGCCTTCAACAATGCCGGACACAGCTTTCTGGTGTCCGGGTATTTATTTAGTTAAAATAATTTCGGACACGTATGGACACCGCTGAGAAGAAGAAGAACATTTTTTGTTTCTTCTATCGGCATCAAAATCGTCTGTTTATGTCCCAGATCTGGATCCATATCGATCTGAACCTTGTGCAGGTCTATGAATAAATTCCATATCGATCCAGATCTGGATCCATATCCATCTGGATCCATGGGAGTACTGCTCTTCACCTCTTTGCCTTAAGCCCCTAGCCATCGATTCTGCTTGTGGTAAGAAAAAATTCTATTCTCGGGTTTGGATATGGAGAGTATTCTGCCGACAAGTATTGGAATATAAAAGTCAATAAAAACTTGAATATCAAAATTTCATACTGTTCCCATCAATTTTACATATTTTAACTAAGCTCCAAACTTCTACCATTTGATTCAAATAAACCCTTCGAGGAACAGATTTGTTTCAAAAGTCCAGCATCTACTCAAACTTATACTGTTTCAACTGTAAAGCTAGATTGGATTAAATGGTGAAGCATATGACATTTTTTTTTTCAAATCTTGGCATATACATTTAAAAAATGATATTATAAAAACGGCGGTGTCCAAAATCTAAAATTGAGAAATGCTGTCTTCGGTGTCTGAGTCGGTGTCAATGTCGGACACAGTGTAGATGGAAGGTATTAGCTAGTTCAAGGAGAATGTCAGGTTAAGGTGGTTTTATTTTGGGAGGGAGGGTTTGGTGTGGGTATTCTTTGTGGCACTGCCCTTGATAAGGAGCAAACTCTGAGATTTGTTGTCTCGAACTTTACTTTGACATTCTTTGTGGCACTGCCCTTGATAAGGAGCAAACTCTGAGATTTGTTGTCTCGAACTTTACTTTGACATTCTTTGTGGCACTGCCCTTGATAAGGAGCAAACTCTGAGATTTGTTGTCTCGAACTTTACTTTGACAAGGAATGCCAGAGGAGAGGGTGAAGAGGGTGAGATGGAGTACTATCTTGTTACCGCACATTAACCTGTGGGGTGCGGTTGTAAAGTGATATGGAAGTCGAGGGTGTTTGAGGTGCCATGGTTGGCCACTTAACCAATGCTAATCTTGGGAAGCAGGATAAGTATTAGATTAATTGGTGCTTCATGTGCAAGGAACATGGGAAAAGTGTGTACTGACTTCTTACAACTTAACTCTTCTAAGTCTTTCTCCTCAACATGTTGGGTTCGTCTACATGTTATCTCGGTTTGGTCACATCTTCATTTAAAATAAAATAAAGAGTAGTCTGTTTTGTTGACAACTTGTAATTTTAACTTCATCTGGGTTTTCTGTTGTTTGTTCAAATAACCGTGCTTCTTTTTTAATGTAAACTTTGTGATGCAGGTAATACTTAATGACCCATTTCTTGGCAAACGAGTGGTTGAGAGCAACTTTTCAACTGTACCACTGAGGGACGAGTTTCTTGAAAATGCTCGCCTTTTTATTTTTGAGACCTACTGCAGAATACATCAGCGCATTGACATGGGGTAATCATCATTTAGACGCTCTGGTTGTCGACATCTCTCATTTTCTCCCGTCTTTTCATGCTTTTGGTTAACCATGTTCGTGTGATGGACAACATGATGGTTTTAATACCAAAAAAAAAAACATAGTGTTGCTATTTCAGTAGTTGCCCAGGGTTTCAAAATATAAATCTAGAATTTTGTTCCCCCTTTCAATTTCAGCTTGTTTTCAAAATAACCAGAGTGATGACTTTGAAAAAATTTAGAAGTGTGTTGGCTATTGAAATGTCAAATTTTCAAGTAGAAGTACAATCGACCCTCTTATAATATGTAATCATGCCATATTGAAAAATTATTAGAAGTATTAGTTA
>JAVXUO010002784.1:0-98154 GCA_033065855.1 Escallonia rubra
CCTTCTTTCCTCCTCCCTCCAATTTCCTCCCATGTTTTGGCCCCCACCCCTCTTCGACACATGGCACAACATCAGCCCCCCCCTCCCACGGCTCACTTTTCTGTCTATAAAAACCCTCTTCCCCCGAATTATTTCTTACGCTCTCATCATTCTCCCTATCTCACCTACATAATCTCCACAATTTTTTTTCGTCAAAAAAATTTACGCTAGAAGATCGGTGGATTTCTTCGTCATTTTTTTTCAAGTCAAAACAAGTAAGTATTTTGAATTTTCTTATAATTCAATCTTAATGTAAATTGTTGTTACGCTTAAATTGTTCTTACCATAGTCTAAAATTCGTGTTTAGGGCGTCAAAATTACGTTTTTACAAATCGGGGTATTACATTCGAAAGATTCGGTAATAGCGATTTTTTAGGGCGTCAAAATTATGATTTTTCACGAATTTATAAACAAATAGCTAGAGCTAGATTTTGCAAAAGTGCAAAAAAGAACCCTAGTTATTTTTAAAATATCTGTATCATGTAAAAATTTCAGATTTTTCCAAATACTGGAAATGGGTTAACTGATACGCGCAACCTTGTAACTTCGCAGTGTAATTTAAGATATCAAGCTAGCGCGATTTCGCGCGAAACTTTTTTGAGAACCCTAGGATGTTGGAAAGTTCCATTCCCCATGAATTCGGGCCATTCCGAAGCCGGTAGCAATTTTTTGCCGAACGGGCTTTTTAGCGCTCGATCCGGACACCGGTTCGGGATTTTTTGACGAAAAATCCCTAAAATGCTTTTTAGATCAAGGATGGACTCAGCAACCTTAGAATAGCGTCTTAAAGCACTTTTTAGATTTTTTCCGATGCCAGGGGGCATTTCGGTAATTCGCCGCCCGATAGGGGTATTTTCGTAATTTTGCCCCTTTCAACTTTTTCGAGCGCCTTTTCAGTCCGTAAATGTAAGCAAACCCTCGCGAAGGCGGCTAGGGTTCCATTCCCCAGGAATTCGGGCCATTCCGAAGCCGGTAGCAATTTTTTGCCGAACGGGCTTTTTAGCGCTCGATCCGGACACCGGTTCGGGATTTTTTGACGAAAAATCCCTAAAATGCTTTTTAGATCAAGGATGCACTCAGCAGCCTTAGAATAGCGTCTTAAAGCACGTTTGAGATTTTTCCCGATGCCAGGGGGCATTTTCGTAATTCGCCGCCCGAGAGGGGTATTCTCGTAATTTTACGCTTTCAACTTTTTCGAACGTCTTTTCAGTCCGTAAATGTAAGCACACCCTAGCGAAGGCTGATTTGAAGCCGTTTCGCGGGGCGTTGGGGTCCTAATGAACCCCGGGCCATTTCGGTAATTTGCCGCTCATCGGGTTCTATTTTCCTAATTTTACATTACACGAATTTCCCGAACCACTTTTAGTTCAGGAAAGGGTGTGAGACATCCGAAAAGTTATACTTTAAAGTTGTGAATTAGATAAAGCTTGTTGGGGCGATGACTGAAAAAACTATGAAGCTTTTCTGATGGCAGGGGGCATTTTGGTAATTCGCATTCCCGAGAGGGGTATTTTCGTTACTTTGCCCCTTTCAGTTTTTCAAATGACTGCTTCGTCCAGAAATGTAAGCAAAGCACCTGAAAGGTGCTTTCGAAGCTGATTTGGGGCGTTATGGTGATAATGAACCCCCGGGGGCATTTCGGTAATTTGCCGCTCATCGGGGGCTATTTTGGTAATTTTACATTATACAAATTTTCCAACAATTACACTGCAAATAGAGTCCATTCTTCTTTTATTTAATTCTATGACTTGTTGAGAATGATATAATTTTTATTTTTTAGATTTCAGTATAAATATGGATGCAACTGGAGGAAATATTTTTTGTGAAGGTTCTGATCCACCTTACTTGGATCAAGTTTTTCAAACACTTGACGAAGTCGAAGCATACTACAGAGCATATTCGAAAACGATGGGTTTCGGTATTCGAACTAAGACGAGTAGAAAACGGGTGAATACCGATCAAATTGGTGCAAGGTTATTTGAGTGTCATAGAGGAGCACCGCATGTACCCCCGGTCGTTCGGATCAGTGACGAAGGGACAACAAGACAAAGAAAACGCGACACATTTCCGGGTACCGGCTGCAAGGCCCATGTGTATGCAGTACACCGGAAAAAAGAAAACCACTGGGTTGTGACGGGATTGGACTTGAGCCATAATCATCAGTTGTGCACCCCTAGTATGATTGGTCAAATTCATCAACACCGAGAAATACGCGCGGCACAGAGACAACTGATTTCAACAATGGCCGACGCTAAAATTCCACCTTCTAAGATGATGGGGGTTTTCTCAGGCCAGGCTGGGGGGATTGACAAGTTGAGTTTCAACGACGTAGACCTTCGAAATGAACTTCGTGCTCAGAAGAGAGAGTCTTTCGGTAGGAATGATGCTCAAGCTACCATTGATCTCTTCAGGTGCCTTCAGAGTGAGAATTCTGGATTTTTCTACAGTATCCAACTCGATGATGAGAACCGCATTAGTACTATATTTTGGGCGGACCCCCGTTCTATAGCTGCTTACCTAAATTTTGGGGATGTTGTGACGTTTGACACCACATACCGCACCAATAAGTACTCTATGCCTTTTGCTCCGTTCACGGGGGTGAACCACCACTATCAGTCAATCTCGTTTGGCTTTGCCCTGCTTAGGGATGAGACGGAGGAGTCATTTACGTGGTTATTTGAAACGTGGCTTCAAGCAATGTATCGTATTCCTCCACAGACCATCATCACCGACCAAGATCTGGCAATGAAAAATGCAATCGCTAAGGTCCTTCCAGATACTCACCATGGCCTGTGCACGTGGCACATAAGCAACAAATATCCCGAACGGCTTCACCATGTATATGCAAACCATCCGGAATTCAAGACTGACTTTAATACATGTGTGAAGAAATCGTTGACGGTAGACGTGTTCGAGGAGAGGTGGGCCACGTTAATGGATGACTACTCTTTGCACAATCATGACTGGTTACAATCGTTGTATGCGATCAAGACACAGTGGGTCGGTGCCTACACCAAGAAGTTTTTTGCAGCCGGAATGACTACGACCTCGAGAAGCGAAGCTATGAATTCATTCTTTGATGGGTACGTAAGCCAGTCTTCAAGTATAGTGGAGTTCGTACTGGAGATGCAGAAAGCCGTTGATAGGCAATTGTACCGTGAGAGAGAAGCCGACGCGGCTACGGCTTACAAGGAAAGAGCCATACTACTCTTTTCACCTTTGGAGGCTCATGCGGCTCAAGTCTATACCAAGGAAATGTTTAGACAGTTTCAAGTTGAACTACTAAAGTCGAATCAATATGGCATGACAAAGTTGCACGAGTATTCCACCAGAGATCTCAAGGTTTATGCTTTGACAAACGTGACGAATTTTCCCAATCCGTGCTCTTCGTCGACTCCGAGGAACAGAAGACATTTTACCGTGGCTAAATGTATGGACACCGGGTTGGTAAATTGCAACTGTCAATTGTTTGAGCATAAAGGTATACTTTGTCGACACGCGTTGAGGCTTTTGATCTCGAAGAATGCTAGTGAAATCCCTCAACAGTATATCTTGGAACGGTGGACGAAGGAAGCCAATAGAGTCCACGGTCACATTCCTTACGTGCCCAATGTTTCAGTTGATTTTGAGCAATCTGAGCCGCTGCGATATAATCACCTTTGTAACATCATGCACAGTTTATCATTGGATGCAGCGTCAACGTTTGATGGGTACAAGTATCAAGTTGAAGCAGCCGCACGGGATACGGCTAAGCATGCACAGTTTAGGATGGCTGATCCACAAAGACGGGACACTCCGACTACTCGGACGACTCGAGCCGGTAGATTCAATCGAGCCAAACAGCCAGTCATTGACGGCACTAGCACGCAAGGTGAGGAGGACGACATTTTTGATCCAATTATTTCTCAAACAAAAGGGCGAAAACGAGAAATACGCATGAAGAATCCCATTGAAAAAGAAACGGGTCAAAAAAAATTGCGAAAGTGTGCGTTGTGTAATAAGATGACTGATCATGACAAGAGAAACCATTATAAAGCGTTAGGTCTTGCACCTGGCAGTATGGTCGAGGAGGACGATGATGATGAAGAGTGTTAGGGTTAATGTTTCAGTTGTATAACGAATAACGTTTATAATGTTTAAATTTGTGATTTAGTTTGTTGAATCTTTAATTTGTGATTTGGTTTGTTCTTCCGAAAAATCTTGTACTTTTTTTGTCACTTTTTTTCGCTCATTGCACCTCAGGCACGCTAGTTAGCCCATTCGTAACAATTTCGGCGAAAAACGAGACACATTATTTTTTGGGTTTTCCTAGGAAGGGCCTATTCGGGCACACTTTAGGGCCCAATTCATAGCTTCCGAAAAATTGAGTAATTTTTTTTGTCATTTCTTTTTTGCTCATTGCACCTCAGGCACGCTAGTTAGCCCATTCGTAACAATTTCGGCGAAAAACGAGACACATTATTTTTTGGGTTTTCCTAGGAAGGGCCTATTCGGGCACACTTTAGGGCCCAATTCATAGCTTCCGAAAAATTGAGTAATTTTTTTTGTCATTTCTTTTTTGCTCATTGCACCTCAGGCACGCTAGTTAGCCCATTCGTAACAATTTCGGCGAAAAACGAGACACATTATTTTTTGGGTTTTCCTAGGAAGGGCCTATTCGGGCACACTTTAGGGCCCAATTCATAGCTTCCGAAAAATCTCGTAATTTTTTTTGTCATTTCTTTTTTGCTCATTGCCCCTTAGGCACGCTAATAGGCCATATATATGAATTTAGGCGAAAATCGAGACAAATAATTTTTCAGAAAATCCTATAATGTATTAATATGGGTGCACACTGTATCGCCAAATTCGTAGCAACAATAAAAAAATTATGAACATTTTTTTCAGGGGTTCTTTGCTCATTGCACCATAGTCACGCTAATTAGGATAATGGTAATGAAGCCATCTAGCTTCATTTTTTTTCAGCTCCCAGGCTATCCTATACCTAAACGTCAAGGCAGCCTTCCTTGTCCACGACGTATATCTGAGCACCTCCGAGCGAGCAATGTAGTCCATGTACTTGAGGACGTAAATCCCGCAATCATGACTGTTATATTGCTTTGGTCGGTCCTGTATCGTCTCGACCGTCCAAGGATCTACCGTCGAATTCCTGGTGATGGATTCCCCCGAATAATCTCGGCACGCTAGCGAGAAGATAGTAGTCTGCATCCAACAATAAAAAAAGGTCATCAATATATGTTACGATAAGAATATACTATGAGCCAAGGTCAACCGATAAAAACTAACCACTGCAGTGATGTACTCGCTGTATGTCTGTGCCAGCGACCGAAAGGGAGAGTCCTCCCGTAGGCTATCGTATATGTTGACCGCTCTGTTCGCTGGATAGAGAACTAATAGGAACCAGTGGTGTTCGTGATGGCAAGGCATCATGACAAGGTTCGCATGAGCAGCGTGACATTGATTCTCTGCGGTCAACAGGGCTAACAAGTTTCCAGCTGGTTTCCACTTACCCATGCCTGCCCCTCGCCTCCTCGATTCTGTGAACTCCCTCATGCTGGTCACCATTAATGGGACAAGATAAGTGGGATACATGTTAAGCTTCAAATCTTCGCGATGGTTATAACGTAGCTCTCTAATCCGGAGCAGATCTATATAAGCGTTCATGACAAAATTTGAAATATCTGTCTCCGGTGCCAACATTCTCACATCCGTGTGACCTAGCAATGTTCCAAGAGGAAAGTCTGTTGAATCGTTGACAGGCTCAGGCCCGAAGTAGTGCCGGTCGATCCAACCCCGCTTCCATCGCCCCAATGGCTTTGTCGCTTGTCCTTTATCCGACCGGTTGCTTGGGCGCGAGGCCTGGATTCCTACTTGGGTCACCTGACTCTGGCGCTGAGAGTCGTACGTGTCAGGAGGCAAGCGACTAGACGGCTCCCAGAATTCACTCTGGGGCACAAAGTCGTACGTGTCAGGAGGCAAGCGACTACACGGCTCCCACACCTGACTCTGGGGCTGAAACCCGTACGCGTCAGGAGGCAAGCCACTAGACGGCTCCCACACCTGACGTTCGGGCTGTGGGATGTACGCGTCAGGAGGCAAGCCACTAGACGGCTCCCACACCTGACTCTGGGGCTGGGGCTGAGAGCCGAACGGGTCAGGAGGCAAGCGAGTAGACGGTTCCCCTTGGTAACCCCGGTACGCAACACCAAAGTTGTGAAGATCAGTCTTGTACGACTCAACGGAGCTCTTGAAACTGTCAGGCGCATGCGCGACATACCAGTCAAACCGCTCGAGCTGCTTGAACATCTCAGTGCCCTTGTCAACCTACAAACATGCATAGAAAAATCACCGTCATCATTTCAGGCATGGTCGAGAAGGTGCGCAAATCAATATTGAAACGACACTCAAGCTGACTTACAATGCTCAATGCCCAGAACTGGTCATAGACCTCACGTGGCGCGTACGATGACGTCCTCACTTCGGAAGGGCGATTCACCCTCGTGCGCGTCACCCTGAGAAACCACTGTAAGTATTCCTCAGTACTGGTGCCGTCGTCCTTGAGCGATACAAGGCTATCATACGTTTCCTGCCAGGTATTCCACTGATCCACCTCGTCACCCAACAAAATCAAGGCATTAGCCACCTCGAAGTTCGGCCCTCGACCACCCCTGTATGGCCGCATGTCTACAGCGAGTTTTGGAATCCCTTGTGGACAGCCAGCTTGCTTCATAGCTCGATCGGGCATCTGAAACTCACATACTTCGAAATGAATAAGTGGCACCCGAACCAAACCTGCCAGCACGTACGACACCGGCAGTTGCCAACACGTCTCATCCAACCGATGCATCACCTTCCCATATGGCTGCCACGTCACCAGGGATGCATCCATCATATCTAGTTCCCCCCGATAGAACATTAGATTGTGGTGAGGGTCTACCCGTTTAGTCCGTCTGGGCCTAGGCCCCCAGGCCCACACCCTAGGCCACGTCTCATCGGAATCAGCTACGGGCTGTGGACGACCCGTGGGTAGCCTCTCGTAAGACCAAACCTGTGAATGCAAACATAATATGGAATTAGTTATTAATCACGAATATATTGGCACGTCAACGAAGAATATTAATGCTCAAACCTGTAACAGAGTGATGCAGGCGGCAATGGACTTGGCACCCTTTCTCGTAGCTTTGTGCAATGCTCGATATAGGTGCGCAAGGACAGCTGAACCCCACGAATACGAGTATACCTCCCCAAGATCCTCCAAGAACACCATATACTTCGGATGCACCGTGTTTTTTTTTTGCGTCGGAAGTAATATAGATCCAATAATATACAAAAGGAATGCCTTCGTATACACCGAAAAATCATGAGGAGTGTATTCATCCGGTAGCTCGCCGTACTGCTCTCTCAGCCATTTAAGTTTTATGCCGTTGGTTGTAAGAGCTTCCCTTGGAATTCCCGGAAAATACTGCATAGCCATCTTCGCTATGGATGCAGACCCATTACTCGAAGTAATGGGTCTACCGTGACATGGGATTCCAAGTATAAATCCAACGTCCTCTAATGTAATAGTCATTTCACCAAACCGGAAGTGAAATGAGTTCGTCTCGCCCCTCCATCGTTCAACTAGAGCAGATATAAGGCAATCGTCGTGCCGAGCCCAAATCCCGCAATCGGTGAACACCGTCAAATTTTGATCTCGCAGTAGTTCTATTTGTTCCTCATTCAGTACCCACTCGGAATGGCCACTTGTGCTTTGACGTGTTTCCAAAACACCCCTATCGACACCGTTAAATACGTGCCTCGCGACGTGGTCATCGTCATCGTATAGGATTGATGTATCATGAGGTCCAGGGTTGAAATCCATATCTGTAAGAACAAAATATAATCGTACATTAACTTAGCGTCCATAATATTTACATTCCAAAACTGTAACTGAATCGTTAACCTAGCTTACCAACGCAATAACAATAGTCATTAAATCATTACTTTAATGTATGAAAACCATTCCTCACTTCCAACGACTCCGAACGCTTAATAACCCTAGCCGCCTTCTCTAGGGTTTGCTTACATTTACGGACTGAGCAGTCATTCGAAAAAGTTGAAAGGGGCAAAATTACGAAAATACCCCTCTCGGGCGGCGAATTACCAAAATGCCCCTGGCATCGGGAAAAATCTCAAAAGTGCTTTAAGACGCTATTCTAAGGTTGCTGAGTTCATCCTTGGTCTAAAAAGCATTTTAGGGATTTTTTGTCAAAAAAATCCGAACCGGTGTCCGGATCGAGCGCTTAAAAGCCCGTTCGGCAAGAAATTGCTACCGGCTTCGGAATGGCCCGGATTCCTGGGGAATGGCACTTCCCAGTCTTCGCTAGGGTGTGCTTACATTTACGGACAGTATTGACGCTCGAAAAAGTTGACAGCGTGAAATTACGAAAATACCCCTATCGGGCGGCGAATTACCAAAATGCCCCCTGGCATCGGGAAAAATCTCAAAAGTGATTTAAGACGCTATTCTAAGGTTGCTGAGTTCATCCTTGGTCTAAAAAGCATTTTAGGGATTTTTTGTCAAAAAATCCCGAACCGGTGTCCGGATCGAGCGCTTAAAAGCCCGTTCGGCAAAAAGTTGCAACCGGCTTCGGAATGCCCCGAATTCGTGGGGAATGGAACTTTCCAACATCCTTAGGGTGTGCTTACATTTACGGACTGAAAAGACGTTCGAAAAAGTTGAAAGCGTAAAATTACGAGAATACCCCTATCGGGCGGCGAATTACAAAAATGCCCCCTGGCATCGGGAAAAATCTCAAACGTGCTTTAAGACGCTATTCTGAGGTTGCTGAGTGCATCCTTGATCTAAAAAGTAGTTTAGGGATTTTTCGTCAAAAAATCCCGAACCGGTGTCCGGATCGAGCGCTTAAAAGCCCGTTCGGCAAAAAATTGCTACCGGCTTCGGAATGGCCCGAATTCATGGGGAATGGAACTTTCCAACATCCTAGGGCTCTCAAAAAAATTTCGCGCGAAACCGCGCTAGCTTGATATTTTAAATTAGACTGCGAAGTTACAAGGTTGCGCGTATCAGTTAACCCCTTTCCAGTATTTGAAAAAATCTGAAATTTTTACCTGATACAGATCTTTTAAAAATAACTAGGGTCTCTTTTTTGTACTTTGGCAAAATCTAGCTCTAGCTATTTTTTATAAATTCGTGAAAAATCATAATTTTGACGGCCTAAAAAATCGCTATTTTCGAATCTTTCGAATGTAATACCCCGATTTGTAAAAACGTAATTTTGACGCCCTAAACACGAATTTTAGGCTATGGTAAGAACAATTTAAGCGTAACAACAATTTAAATAAACATTGAATTATAAGAAAATTCAAAATACTTACTTGTTTTGACTTGAAAAAAATGACGAAGAAATCCACCGATCTTCTTCTAGCGGTTATCCACCGATCTTCTAGCGTAAATTTTTTTTCGCTCGTATTGTTGTGAAGATTATGTAGGTGAGATAGGGAGAATGATGAGAGTGTAAGAAATAATTCGGGGGAAGAGGGTTTTTATAGGCAGAAAAGTGAGCCGTGGGAGGGGGGGGGGCCAAAACAAACAAGCAAATTGGAGGGAGGAAGGTCTGCCGAAGGGGGGGTGGGGGTCTAGGGAAAAAATTGGACAAGTGGGGAATGGGGTGGGGGTCTGGGAAAAAATTTGGACAAGTGGGGAGGGGGGTGGGGGCCTAGGGGGGGGGGAAATAAACAAGTGGGGAGGGGGAAGAGGGGTGGGGGCCAAGGGGAAATTCGGGTGACTGCCCCGAAGGGGGGAGGGGGGGGGGCCAAGGGAGGGGGTGGGGACACGTGGGGGGGGGGGGGGGGGAGAGGTGGGGGCAGGCAAAAAAGGCCATTGGGCCACAGGCAATCGGGGCGATTGGCATTGGGCCAATCGCATGAAAGTCAGGCGATTGGCCCAAAGCCAATCGCCCGAAAGTCAGGCGATTGGCCTTTGGGCCAACCGCCTGACTTTCGGGCGATTGGCTTTGGGCCAATCGCCTGACTTTCATGCGATTGGCCCAATGCCAATCATTACCCCTTTTCGCCATAAATGGCCCAGTCCAGCCGTCTTTTTTTTTTTTTTTTTTTTTTAGCAATCGCTCGACTGTCAAGCGATTGGGTGGGAAAAAAAAAATTCCCACCGGTGGGTGTGTATCGAACCCCATATATGTATATATATATATATATATATATATATATATATATATATATATATGGGAGCTGATCCGTTGCTAGCGCTAGCAGAGTTGCTAGCGCTGTTTTGCCGTCCGCTATATAGTATAGCGGACGATAATTTACATCCGCTACATTATATAGCGGACCTGCTAGCGCTAGCAATGGATCACGATCATATATATATATATTGACGCAGATTAAAAATGTAAGCCTGTTTGCGAGTTTTTTTAGGAGAGAAAAGAAAGGAAAGTGTCTATTTTCCTCATTTTTCTCTAGTTTGTGAGTTTTTTTTAAGAAAAGAAAATAAAATAAAATGGAGGAAAGTTTGAATTTCTTTTGTTTCTAAATCTTTCCTCCCAAAATTGAGAAGAAACGGAGTGAAAAGAAATTTTCATTAGTAATATTTTGATAATGTCCGTATTAACCTTGCGATAATAAAGAATAAATTTTTAATAACTTTAAATGTTAGGCTTCCTTACAAGCTCTTACTATTTTACTTCCAAACATATGATTGTTTTAGATGTTAAAGTTGACTCATGACTAATTGTTTTACTTTTGGCGTGACATTAATTAAATTTAGATCTTGGAATGTTTGTAGTCAACTTATAGTTAATTTCTATTTTTTCTATAGTGATAATAACCAGTAATGTAAGGCTTATTATATTAATATGGTATGAACTTTTGTATGATTTCATTGATAATTTTTTTCCATCAAACTTAGGGGTATGTACGTAGTCAGGTGTTAGAATTATAAGAATATAGTTTAGGGGTATGTACATAATCAGGTGTCTTTTCTTTTCTTTTCTGCTGAACTCAAAAATAAGATAAATGAACAATATTTTTTTTTCTCTTAAACTCACAAACAAAAGGAAGGAAAATTATATTCTCTTCCTTTCTTTTATTTTCTCTCGTCTCAAAACTCACAAACAGGGTATTAGAGATAGGAGGGAAGAAAGTAGGTCAGGAGAGAGAAATTGAGTTAGTGGAGCGTTAAATGTAGAGAGATAAATAAAATAAAAAAGCATAAGAAAGTTGGACATGAGAGAGAAATTGAGTTGGTGGAGGGTTAAATGTGGAAAGAGAAATAGAATACTAAAAATGTAAAAAGGGTAAATTTGTAAAAATACTTACAAAATCTTTCTTAATTTGAAAAATGTTTAATTTTTGCGGGATGATCCAAAAAGGAAATATGACCAATTTTTTATAGGATGGAAGGAGTAGTAAAGAACATAAATATGAGTTGGGAAAAAAAAAGAAGCACTCCGCTATTCTCTTGATAAGCGAAGTTCATGTCATCTAATACTTATGAAATTTTTCTTAATTTGAAAAGTGAGGAATCATGTCATCTGAAAATCGACACTACACGTATTTGGAATGTCTCTTAGGGAATGTACAACCTGATTCAAGAGTCTACAGCTACATTAGTTGACACGTGGGAAAGCATGATCGAGGATCGGGGTGGAATTGCTGACATTAAAGTTGACCAGGTGGGAGATGTTATATCAAGAGCTTGGTTTGGTATCAACTTTTCCAGGAATGGAGAGGTTTTCTCGACGCTTAGAGCTCTAGAAGAAGTAACCTCCAAGGCAATTCTGGCCGCCAAGATTCCAGGCATGGGGTAAATATGAGTTTCTTCTCCGACTTCAAACTACAAATTGAACTGTCAAAGCTTTTTATTATATGCCTCTGGACCGATAAAAATGAGATATTCATCATGTTTGTCTTTGTAGATTGCTTCCTACCAAAACCAACAGGGAATGCTGGGCATTAGAAAAGGAACTTCGCATGCTGATCCTGAAAGTTGTAAAGCAGAGGAATGAATTTGGTTACGAAAACGACCTACTGCAAACGCTCCTCAAAGGGGCTAAAAATGGTAATTTGAGCCAAGATTTAAGTGAGCGGTTCATAGTCCATAACTGCAAAAACATCTATGTAGCTGCCAGTACGACAGGATTTACAGCCTCATGGTGTCTTATGTTGCTGGCCACAAATCAAGAATGGCAAGATCGCCTACATGCCGAGGCTCTTCAAGTATGCAAGGGTCAAATGCCAAATGTTGATATAATTCTCAAGATGAAACAGGTAACTCGTTAAAAGTTTCTAGTTTAATGATCATCCCAGTGGTGAGGGCCTGTCTAGGCCACAAATTATTCGAGTTTAATAGAGCAGGATAGTTTTGGCACGATAGTTTTGGCAAGGGAAAGGAAGACTAGTACTACTGTCCATTGAACAAATCATTCCAAAGTAAGTTCCTATGGGCAAACAATAACTATAATTAGCATTTGATATAAAGTATTATGAAAGTCAAAACTTTGAAACACGAAGACAGTCTCAATTTTAGTGCACATGGCCTCATTATTACGTATTATTTTCTTGTAGACTAGGCATATAAGCCTAATTATTACACGATTGATTTGCAGCTAGCAATGGTGATTCAGGAAACATTGCGTCTATATCCTCCGGCAGTTGTTATCACAAGGGAGGCATTCAAGGACATCAAATTCGGAGGCATTACTGTTCCGAAGGGTGTCAATATTTGGACCTTGGTGACAAGGTTGCACACTGACCCTGAATTATGGGGACCAAATGCATACAAGTTTAACCCAAAAAGGTTTGCAAATGGGGTGACTGGAGCATGCAAACAGCCACACTTGTACATGCCCTTTGGGGTCATGCACAAGCCTTCTCTAAATTTGGTTATAGAGCCAGGAAATGGAGTGGATCTTTTGGTCAAGAAGCTGTGAGCTTGAGGCGATACGAAAGGGAGAGAGACAAGAAAACCCTCTGGCTTCCTCCTATTAGAAGTGTCGTACTGCCTTTTCAATTTGGTCTTGCCTATTTTTCTTATTTCGGTGGTGTGGATGGATTCAGTTGTTGTCTTTTCTTCTGTATTTGCTGTCTCTCAGCTGATAATAAATTATCTCCTAACAATCTCTCCCTCCCTTGAATGCCTCCCTAGTCTTAGAGGGTTCTCCGACCAACTGCTTCGCTCTCTCCGGTTATTTGTCATTTTTGTTCAAAAAGAATCCAAACAATAGTATGAAGTCCACGTTACTTGACTTCTAACAATTGCTAAGTTATAAGTGTATACACTTTTGTCCAAACTACAAAACAGAAACAATGCACAAAATTTATTTTATCAATTTAAACGAAGGGTACACCACTCTCTATTTATTGTAACAAATGGAACGGTAAGAATCCTTTGGTTCGATATCCAAATTAGTCACGATCTCTGTGCACCAGCAAATATTTTTTATTTAGACCACTAATAGCTAATGACTTGTCTTTAACCAAATACCACTAATTAGCATTAAGTTTTAATTTGTTATTTGTTATTTGCAAAAGGAGCTAATTAATGATAGTTTGGGAAGTTATTTTCTGATGGGAAGAAACTAACTTGTGTGATCATATTGTTTTAGTTATTTTCTAGATGGTAGTTACCTATATTTTTTGAGAAGTCATTCTCTAAGTGATAGTTATTTCTAGATAGTGTATCTTTTTTGTGGTAGTTATTTTCTATATTTAGATTCGACTAATAGTAGTATAGTACATGCAAGACCCAAATAAGATGGGACACCACTAACAAATCATGACCTTGATTCCAGTCTTTTTTCAATTTTTTATTTTTTACTTTTTTATGTATGGAGGTTTTGATGTCTACGGATTGAGATTTTCAGGTTCCAGAGTTTGCTGCTTACGAGGGCAAACATTGGCACGCCAGGTGAGACCCTTTTAATTTGAATGAAAATGCTAAGTACTAGATTTTAGGGTGTTTGAAAAAATGTCTCCTAGTAACTTTTTAGGCCCGATTCATGGGTAAATTTAGTGAGTGGCCATTCTTTAGCATCTTTGGTTTCTAGAGATGATAAACGATTTGTACTTTAATCTTAAGTAGATATTATATCTACCGATTTAGGGACTTTCTATGAAGATCTCATGACTTGCTTAAATGCAAATCACGATCTACTTAATCTATTAACTTTTTTGATAGCAACTTCTAATGAGGTACAAAAATTTAAAGATGAAATCAAGAGTAGCACGGGTCTGGATTTTTTTATCATCTTTGTTTGAAAATACTCCAAATTAAGTAGGGGAATGTTTGAAAATGATTTTCAAAATTAGATTGGTAAAAGAGGCAGTCGAACAACTCCTTTCATTAATTGCCATGGTATCCCAATACTGTTTGAACTTTTTGACTATAGGCACTTATCATAAATGGATCAATCCCAAGTTAATGAAGTTGAACTTGTCAAATGACAAGTTTCTCGCCATCTTTGATAGAAACTTTTGAAAATAAAAATAATACACGTCCCATTTCATCAATAAACTTGGTTCAGAAAGCTAATGAGATTTAACACCCCGAATTTTGATATTGCCTATCCGGTTTATTTATTTATAAGCGACGACTTTCATACATAAGATTTAACGTCAATTTTCACGAGTGAAATTTTATCAGAAACCTTTAGCGACAAATTTTTTGAAAACCATAACTTATAATTTAACAATTGCAATAATAAGTGATATTGATGGAGGTAATTAGTGACAATTAGTGTAAACGATATTTTTTTTTAAAAATTTAGCGATGAATTCTTTACTTAGCATCGATGCATTTATTAGCAACTTTTAACGAAGATTAGTGAAGCAGTGTTATGTAACAACCCGTTAAATTTTCCTAGTATTAATTTATCGTGAACAGTTATTTTGGGGCCTTTTCATAATAATAGAAAGCTTTGGGTAAACTTTGAAAATTACCTAAAGAATCTAGGGTTTAACTATATCGACTATGGGAGGTGGCCAGTTACTGGGGAGGAAGTTATGAGGTGAATAACATAATGAAAGAAACCAATCTTTTTATGGGGAGGAAGTCGTGAGGTGTTTTGTGTGATGGTGTCTATATATGTATGTGTGTGAGTGTATAAGAGGTAATGGGGGAACCTACCGTGAGGCAGTTCATGTGTGTGTTTGGTGTTAGCTGTTGGGTTTATGACTGTGAGAGATAGGGCTACCGCAAGAGAGGATTAAGGGCTGTTGAGAGGTTGCGTGAGGGTTGTGCAAGGACTGAGATGGCGGTGATGATGATGGGTCGTGGGTGGAAGAGTGACAGAAACAGCTGATGCTGTGATGTGTGCGTAGTGTGTGTTTGTGTGGGGGTGTTATAATGTGTACATGCGCGCGTGTAGATTTGGTGACTGTAACAGGTGAGTGTGTGTTGTGTTGAGGTGGGTCTGTGAGTGTAGAGAGGAAGAAGAGGGTGAAATGGGTATTGAGTCACAGCAGGTTAAGTAGTACCCTGTCCTTGCACAGGTGTACCACAAGTTCACCTTAAATTTGGCGCGTGCATTAGATATCATACATCGATTGTTAACATGTAAAATTTTATAGCAGCGTACCTTATGCTAAGTTAGAATTTATGTTAAAATTTTATATTTTTTTGAAAATGCAATATTATATGTAAATTCAGATATATAAAATTATTTTGGAGTATTTAAAGTCCATGATAAATTATGGAAAAATTGGAGTAATGTTTTTTTGGTATAAGTTAGTCCCATTTTAAGTTTGATAATTTTTAGAGTTTATTTGGTGTCATTGTCGTATCGCATTGAATTTAGCAAAGTGAATAGTTTTAAAATAGTAAAAATGCCTTTTAAATTCTAATTTCAATTGCTATAATTTTTATATACATTTTAAAGTTGTTAAAAAAATTGTGGGACTTTAGTTTCTGCTAGAAAAAAATTATGGCTATTTATGGGCTTTTAGCGTGTTTAAAGAAATTATTTTTACTTTGAAAGTATTCAAAATTTGAGAAAAATTTATATTTTTATTTCATATGTTGTTTTAAGCTATAAAAATATTTTATGAGAATTAATGTCAATTTTGGGTTATTGTTGAGCCTCGAGGAGTTTGTCGGGTTTCTGGTTAGGTTGGCCCCGCTTTGGGTTGCGTCATTTCAGATTGAGGAGTGAGCACGTTGTGCGTAGTTGATATCGGGTTTATAGTATATTAGCATGGATTGAGTTCTAACAAAATTTGCTTATATTTT
This sequence comes from Escallonia rubra, assembly GCA_033065855.1. Classification (NCBI taxonomy): domain Eukaryota; kingdom Viridiplantae; phylum Streptophyta; class Magnoliopsida; order Escalloniales; family Escalloniaceae; genus Escallonia; species Escallonia rubra. The sequence continues at coordinate 16,286 of JAVXUO010002784.1, forward strand.
GGTTAATTCAAAGGGTTGTTGATCGAGGTTGTTTAGCTTCGTTTGCTTGGATCGATGTAAGAAATTTCATCCGAACTCTACTTCATCGCTCAATTCAAATATTTTATTATCACAGTTTTACAAATTCCATTGAACTTTTGATTTTAATAGTCTCATTAAATTGTAAGGGATTCTATCCAAAACCCCATTTCATCATATTGACATCGTTTATTTTATTTTGAGTCGTTATCATATTTCGTTGAACTCTGGTATTTTTTTATTGATATAAAAAATATTTTGGAACTGCCCATGAAACCCTAACTTGAACCTTAAAGCAATCGTTTAGATTTCTTTATTAGGATATGTTTTATTGATTTGATCATTGTAAAATATTTTGAATTGTGTTTATTTCTTCTGAATATTGATAGGAATTAGTATATCTGAGGAGTTATAGTGATGGTGTGTAAACTCTTATTCAAGGAGTGAGGAATATTTTAGGGCGAGACAAAATGGGTGGGCACGGACAGTCTGGTATTTGGTCCCCCTTTTTGACTTCCTGACATTCCCTGGGCGCGAAAGCCACCCTTTCTAGAATGCAAGCAAGCTTGTCGCGGGAAATGCCTAATTGACTGAGGTTCCAATTGGAGCAAAGGAGAAAGGTTTATATATATATATATATATATATATATATATATATATATATATATATATATATATATATATGAAGACGTTAATTAATGTTTTAATATGTGTCACTATCCTGGAGATGGTTTTAGTTATTGTTGGCGTTACAAGGTTGGTCTGTTTGGTTTGGGTTAAAACTAGTACCTAAATGGACCAGTCAGTGTACATATGTATATGTAAAGCCTGTCTGAGCTCTACCGGGATGGCTTCGCTATAGTGTACAGCTCATGTTCAATGTTATCTGTTTATGTTAGATATTGTACCTAAAATGTTTTGAACTGTTTATTAATTTTGAGGGATTGAGTTGATACTCTTCCCTATGTCTATATCGAAATGTTGTGGTTTTATTTAAGAATCTTTTTTTAAAATTGTCATTTGACCGCATACGGAAAAAATATCGTTGATCGACCTTACTGGGTTCTCAAAAGCTCACTCTCGTTTGACTTTCTTTTCGCAGGTAATAACCAATAATACATCCTATTGAGTGCGAATTAAAGCCGGGCTAGGGTAATTGATTTAAGTTAGTATTGCTCTTTAGAACCCCTTCGTGGATAAATTTTGTTTAACTCGCTCTACAAAGAACTTAAGTCTCTTTTTGTCTATTACCAGTTATATTAATGATTTGAGGTAAACACTATAGAGTACATTTGTAAAAGTTTGTGGAAATACTGCCTAACCTAGCCCCCTTTTAGCGACAGTAACAAGTACTATTCAAATCAAAACACACACTAAAGCACCTTAGGCACACACAGTTGTTGTCTGTCACCTTCAGTCAGTCGAGACCCATTTCACTCACACTCACCAAACTCACAAACACACACACTAATCATCCAAACACATTCCAATACTAAAAAACACAATCTAACATCTCTAATAAACAAAATTCACACATGTATACACATAATCCACACCATTACACCCACAGGTATATAACTACCCGAGCACCTTACACCCCAACCCACCAAGAACGCACATACACACGCACATACACACACACCCTCGGCAGCCAACACAAACCCTCCTAATCACTCTCACCATCTTCTAAACACACAATATCATCACATTCGCACACAAAACTTCACAATCACACACCCAATCTTTCACTCAAAGCACTCAAGCACACACACAACACCATGTCTACACAGCCATATTCATGGCACTTACACCCACTACACAGTTCCCAAAAAATGCACACCAAAGCCACAAACACACACTAGAACACACATAAAAGAGATTTGAGGGATTACCTTTGAAAAAATGGCCCGAATTCTCCATTTCCCCCCGGTTCTTCCCCCTTCCCTGCACTGCCATGTTCTTCTTTGTTTTGTGTTCATCATTATTGTTCACCTCTCTTCTTCTTTTTTATATAGTTTTTTATTTCCACTATTTCCTCCCCAAAATGCTTTTTGTTCCATTTATTTCTCTTAAGACTTTATCCACTTCATTTGTTTACAGTACAATTTCATGAATCATTACTAAGAAGTAAAAGGTGGCTACACTATGCTCAATCTCTCCAAAATTTGACACATACCACCCAACTTCCAAAAATTATAATTTAGCCCCCAAAGTTTGAGTAATTACATTTCAGCCCCATATTGAATCTATTCTTGATTAATTTAACTAGATGTCACTAAAATATCTACTCTCACTCATTTTATTATGTTTCATCACTAAAACATTAGTTTACATTCATGCCCCTAAAGTTTACCGAAATTACAAAATGACACCAATTTTTTTTTAAATTACATTTTTGCCCCAAAATTATTTTAAGCTTCGGTACTCTCCTAATACTTGAGCATTGCTCACAATTATTGCCCGTTTATATTTCGGAGCAGATGATAATTTTAATCAGCTCCCAAATATGCAGGATATTACAAGTCCCGTCCAGATTTATGAGGCATTGCCCAATTCCGTTTCACTCTACACCTGTTAGGAGATTGTGGTTTGTTAGATAATTCATAAATTTCTTCTGATTAATCCATGATGCGTGCAAATCTTCTTGATTTAAATGAAAAATAGATATAATTTTTGAAATCTTTTACATCACATCTAGTTTATGGCAATTACTGAATTAAGAACGAATAATGTCTCGACTTTTAGGAGAAAATCTTAAAATATTAAGGGATGAACAGGCCGTTTCTCGATAAACCACCCATTAGTTGAGTTTTTCTCAATCTGCAATTTTCATCATATGTTTGATTCTATTAGAGATCTCACACTCAAAAGTTATCCTTAGCATTTCGATCAGCCTCATACCTCATAAAAAGAGCCTTTGGGCAACAGTTTAAAGGATGTCATTCTTTCTAAAACTTTTGGACCATTTTCTCTCTAGAAGTAGTGCATCATTTCTAAGAACAAGTTCATCATTTCATGTAATACCATCCATATTGGTGATCTACTTGCATCATGGATTCATCGCGAGGTGGTTTAAAGTCTTCTAAGTTGTAGTCGTCTAGAGGTACTTTATAGAGCTTTCTAGTTTAGCTAGATTAGAGAAGTCTAAATCATTTACATTCTCGCAACCAAAATTAGGCCAACAAAACAAAATTTATAAAAAAAGTGTCTTTCAAATCCATTTTCCTATACTCGTGTCAAAGACTGAAGTTTAGGTTGCCTCTGTTAGGGTCCAGTCAAACTACGATGGTTTTGATTCTGGTTTGTCCGACCGGATATGTACGCCGTTTGACCTTGATTGTCGAATTCAAACCATAATTATGGAATTAGGATTAGGGTGGATTACGTCCATTTTTATGTGTTTTATTTTGAAAGGCCAAAAAATCATTAAGACAAAGTAGAGATTGTTAGGCCTAACACCTTCTCGTTGTATAACGTAGTCCCTTAACTCACCATCTCTGTTATCGATAGATTAGGAACCTACTTTGGCATTTTAGAGTCTTTTAGGGTTCTGTCTTATTTTTCATTTTGCTTCTTTTAAAATAATAAAATAAGACGGTGACTCTGAGTTACAGCTTCCGGAGTCTAAAATTGTTTAGGCAGTTTGCTACAATGGAGGCTCCGATGAGGATTAAAAAGACTAGACATGAAACATTTTGTTGCTCTTTTTGGCCTTTGTGTTTACCTTTTCTTTATGTAACGTGTATAATATGCTTTAACCATAATAATTCTGCTTTTATTTTTGTGACTCATGTACTCGCAAGATTGTCCCAAAGCCACCCATTCGAGGGCAATGGTTGAAACTCTCGGACTTCCTAGTTATCGAGACAAATTCGAGTGTACTCTCACCTCCAAGGCCTAGTGCCGAGAGCCTCCTGGTATCTCGGTATATTTAATGACATGTGTACTTGTACCGCTGATCCCCCATTATCACAAGAAAATTGATCAATAGTGACAATAAAGGTTGTCACTCTAAAGAACAAAGTTGTACATAGGCCCGTCACTAAAGACTTTAAGTGACAACGTTGCATAAGTTGACACTAAATCTAGAATTCATTGTGACAATATCCAAGTTGTCACTTTTGCATGAGATACAGTGACAACTTTGTTGTCATATATTATTTTCAGATGTTGTCACCTAACTCTCTGTTGCCACAAAAGAATCCTTAGATTAGATTTGGAGGTTGAGATTTATTGACAAAACGACCCATCACACTACGTCATTAGTGACGACTTCAATGCTGTTACAACTTTAATGAGGCGACCACAATTTTGTCACAATTGTCATTTGTGACAATATTGATGTTGTCAATCCTCATTTATGTCGATTCTATGTTGTCACAATATCATTCAAGCCACTATTTTATTTTTTTGAGTTGTCCCTATACACATTAGTGACAAATTTATATACATGTAACAACAACATAGCTCTCTCTTTTGGCTAGGTAGTGATGATAGTAACTTGTCACATCCGATTATTTTCTTATGCCCGAAGCTTATTCCTCTTCTACCAATAAAGAGGATAAAATTTTAATTTAACGATATTGAATTCGAAAAAATCAGTTACAAAGACATCATCTATTACAAAAGTCTACTTAATCTTACGTTAACTATAAGCATCCCATTTACAAAATCACTAAGTGCAACAACTCTAGGGTTGCGTTTGGCACGCGGGATAAGTCAGTTAGATAGGATAGGATAAGACAGGATAACATATCATAGTAGATAAGGCCGGATAAGATAATTATCATGTCCAGCATTTGGATCCAATCATGATTACATACTGGATAAGTAGTTATATCCTGCTGATTGTATTTGGCAGCATAATGGATATAGGCCATATAAGATAAATAATAAAATCAAATAAAAATCAAAGTCCCCTTTTCACCACTTTGTCTTCATAAAAGTTTGGAAGTCCAATTGTCACTATTTTTCATTCATAGAGTTTTGTACACAAAATTATAACTTGACACCAAATTAAGCCCATGTACTTCAATCCTTGGAGTTGAAGTTGGAGAGCAATAGTTCTTCAAATCATCATGCATGATGTTGTACTAAGCATAAAAGGTTGTTGAATCATGACGTTCATTGAATTGCTAAAAGGGTGATCTTTTTCTTCTTTAATGGATTACAGGGGTACATTTACACAAAATTTCTACATCTGTAGAGTTTTATTGTGTAGGGACTGATGTTTGTGCATATTATTGAGGAAAGGGGACATGGAAACATGACATGCATGTGCTATACCTTGAACGAGAACAGAAATAGAAACATGGCAACCCCATTCTTAATCCAGTAGCTGTTTAATACTATATCTTTGTCCTATTTATTGTTCTTATACAATTGGTGCACTGGGGTGTTATTATTAGTACTATTAGCAGCAGTTACGTGCACAGTCGTCGCTAAAACAAGAGGAAACATGCAATCTCAAATTCCTATCTATTCACAAATTGGCATGAATACTACCAGAAGGTCAGCAAGAAAACTTGTTTCCTTACAATATGTCTTGCTTAATGCTACATTTCAGACTCTCCGCAAACTTGATTATGATACCTAAAACAACAGATAAGTAGTGAATTCTTAAACAACCATTCATAGATGTGGAAAATCGATAATAATTCATCCTCACATATCATCCATAAAACTAAAAGTGTAACGACGATGACATTTGAAAACCGGTAGACAAGTGATAGTGCAAAATAATAGCCATCGCTACAAGTCCATTGATGACAACTAAAAACCAAGAGACCAGTGGTAGTAAAAAATAACAACGGTCGCCACACGTCCAGTAGTGCCAACTAACAACCGGTAGATAAGTGATAGTGAATCAAGCTAGCTACACATCGGTATTAAGTAACATAAAAGCATACGATGTTTTAGCATCATCAGGAAGGCAAAGAAGAGAAACACATCAACAGTATCCTGCTTAACAGCAATTTTGTGTGTCACTTGAAGTCAATCAAGCTCCGAAGCAAAGTCGATCCTACAAAGCTCTTCATAAACATTCTTCCTATCATGGGATGCATCTTTAGCGTTACCAAGCCTTTCTGCCAGTATTTCCATTTTCTTGCCAGTAGCCTCCATGTATGTTCCAAACACAGTCGTTAAGTCTTGCAATCCACTAGTAAAACCATCCATCATGCTACCTTGTGTCTTTCTCCTCTTGGTTGTCTTTGTTCCAGTTGATTGAGTCGTAGATCCAGTCATAGGTACAGACATATCCATGTCATCCAAACCAATAATACCATCTTCACTGTCTAGATCTTACACCGCATCACCTGGAGCTTCAGCTGCTTTTCCAGTAGCTCGATCCTTGCCAAATATAAATCCGAGTTGATCATACTTTAATAATGATTTATTAAGCAGGCCCTTGGCTTTCGGGTGACTCTGCAAAGACATAAATAGTATCTCGTGCAAAAAGTTAGACTTGGCAAAAAGGAAAAAAAACTAAAAGAAATAATTGCCTAGTTACCTTCAAGCAAACTTCCCATTATGTACCCTTAACCTCAACATAATGCAATGTCTCGTTCCATCCAAAGCCAGATGATCCAAGCATATCTGTCACCGCATTGTACATTCTCTTCAACCTTTTGTATTTGGAGTCGATGTTAGGCGTTGCAAGAAGATTGCAACCCGGTAATTTTTCTTCCATCTGTTTCTCAATATGCGAGAAAGTTTCAGGCTTGAATCCTGATTCGCTTTTTCATCCTTCTTTAACACATTCTTCCATTATATCCATGAAGGTTTGTTCTTCAATGGTGGTCCAAACTCGACGATTTCCTTTGTCTTTGGAGGTAGCCTTTCCTTTGTCTTTGGAGCTAGTCATTCCCGTGCAAAAAATCATAAGTTAATACGTTCACTTACAATAATTAAAAGTCAATTCACGATTTCAAAATACAACCATAAGATAACACACACTAATACAACAATAAGTCAATCAGCGTTCTTATAATACAGCCACAATTTAATCCACGCTCTTAAAATACAACCATAAGTCAATCCACGTTCTTAAAATACAAACATCAGTTAATCCACGCTCTTGAAATAAAGACACAACGTCTACAAACAATATTAAATTACAATCTCATGCTTGGACTCTCTATTCATCAAACATTTCTTTGGCCAAATTTTCTCTCCATTCCGTCCACTGATCAGATGTTTCAACGATAGTGATTGCATCACCATCCAAGTCAACCTCCTCTTCAGTCATCATATCTAGCTCAGCCTCTATTTGGTACACGGCCATTTCAGTTCGTATAAGATTTTGCAGCAGACAACATGCTGTAATTATACGTCCTTGTGTTTTAACAGGATAAAAAGATGTACTCCGTAAAATTGCCCATCTTATCTTCAAGAGGCCAAAACATCTCTCTACGACGTTCCTAGCAGAAGAATGCTTCAGGTTGAAGAGTTCTTGGTATGTAGTTGGTGGAGGTCCATCTCTCCACAATGAAAAATGGTATCACGTGCCTCTATATGGTGCAAGGAACCCCTCCCCATTTGTATAACTTGCATCAACAAGGTAATACTAACCTAACATAAAAAATAAAGTCACTTAAGAAAGCAGTATATGTCAGTCTCAATATCAAATGACCTAACTTTAAACAACAAAATTACCCGTAGGAATCCTTAATCCATTTATCCTGCTAATGGCATCTTTAAGCACCCTAAAATTAGCAACTGAACCCTCCCAACCTGGCAGTACGTAGATAAACTTCATATCCTGAAACAAACTCCTACTACATTGGTTGCAATGTCACCTTTTCTTGTACGATATCTCGGTTGATCCTCCTCTCGCACACACATTCTAATATAGGTCCCATCTAAAGCCCTTAAGCAATTCTATAACCACAAGAATATAAAAGAAGGAATTAGTCTCATGCTAAAAGTAGCATGCTTGAGAAGGAAACACGATCCACAAAAAAATAGAACTTCTTTGTACAATAAAGCATTTCCATTTATCATCGATGCAATTATTAGTGACAGGATCTGGTGCTCTAAGTAAAATGCCTTGTAAACGTAACATTGCGCGCCATACTGCATTAAAGTGCCTGCTAACGGTTTCCCCCAACCTTTGGAACTCAAACCTGATTCTAAAATTTTTCTCATGATGCCCAAGTATATTCAAAAAATTTGCTACATGTTCCTCTATACCTACCTCTCCATTAGCTTTTAACCCACCAGTCGTACGAAAGAGTCCACATAATACACGAAATGTGTGTCTATCCATCCTTAGTTGTTCTATGCAATTGATATTGCTCACACTAATTAAACGATTCAACCTTTCTAACCGAGTCTGCTTTCTATAAGATGAACGCTCCTTCAACAAAAAAATTTGGTAGTGCCTCTGAGCAATAATATGTAGCAACACAAGAAGTATATACATGAATTGAATCTACAAATGTATCTCCTCAAGAATAAGGTAAACTGCAATCGCTTCATCGCTTTCATCAGCCATGTTACAACAATCGAACACCACTAATGCATAAAAAAAGGTCAATGAGGACACCAAAATACACCAACATTAGCTTCTACCTAAAAGCAGCAAGCCAACCATGAGCTGAGAATTAATAACTACCTAAAAGCAGCAAGCAAACCAAGTTATGGGAATTAATAACTATCTAAAAGTAGCAAGCAAACCAAGTTATGAAACTTCTGAAAAATATTCCCATATACATCAAGTTTTCACCAATTAATTACAACAAAGCTTCAAGAATCGACATGCATGAACCTTCTACCTGGGTTGGCAAAGGTGAGCACGCATTATGTTCTTTATGTTAACGAAATTGTTGACGATACTTTGTGTTTCTACATGACTATTATCCATAACAAGGACAACATTCACATAAAACCACTGTCCCTACCGTGGGACAAACCTTAAGCAAGATTGGGACGGCAATGGCGTATTACAATATTAACGATCAACATAATTTTCTGAGATATGAGGGATCCTTGAAAGAGGGGACTCATTGAAGAAACAATTGGAGATTCTGATTGAGCTTAAAACCGCGCTCAAGCAATAGGGCACCAAAGGAGCCTCTTCTCAGGATTCCGAGGATGATGAGTCTATTTCAGGCACAATCTCATGTGGTATGCAAAAAACACAAATCTCTCTAAAAGTTTATCATACAACTTGAAGAATTTTTGTTACAAAATTCTTGAACTCCTTAGTACACATGGATATTCTTCACTTAGCTAAATGTTTACTTTATTGTTCTTTGGGCACAGATGATGATTATGTGAAGGACATAACAGAGCAAGAATAGGGGCAGGATACGACAGAGGAGACTAACAAAAGTGATGAGCAGTTCATTGACTCTCCAAAATCAAAAAAAAAAAAAAAATCAATGAGAATAAAAAGGAAGGAAGGGAAGTTGAGGGCTCTTTCTGGTCGTGCATTCAATTGCCAAGGCAAGAAATTAAGAATACATATTCCTCTGACCAATCTGATCCGCACATTCTCATATCTACTTTAGGATGATTTAATCAATCAGTCCTCAAAGAAATGTGGTCTGAAAGGAAGTAAATTGCAAATCAACAAAACAAAGCTACACTATGCAGAGAAAATGATCAGAGGAGCTCTCATTGAATTATATAAAGGATTATGGTATCTTAAAAATTATAGGTTTGTTCTTCCATATTCTTAACTTTCTTCACATTTCCAAAGCTTAAAGATTCATGGATGGTCGTAAGATTATCTAATGGAAGTGCCCGATTAGCTAGAGCATGGTTTCAAAAATAAACACAGAATCATGAAATAGAGGAATCTTGTAGAATTCACACCTATTTTGTGCTTCAAAGTCTCACCAGTGACAAAATTGCATACCAATCTGGAGAATAAATATCTAGCATTCTAGATTGTACATTCATTATTGAAAAAAACTGGACCTGTTTTTAAAATCCATGACTGCAGTAAATCTTGAATGGCATTAAAGATAAAATCAAAGTAGAACCTTGATGAGCCTCAAGTGTTTCCTAAGGTTTTTCTCAAGAACATAGAATAACTTGAAAATAGCAAAACATACAGCTTTCTTTTGTTTCTCGGTAGGCGAGAAAGGTGGATGGGTTGGCATAGTAATCTTTTTTTGGGGATCAAGATCTGTTAGAAACATTTGCAATCTATGACGTGCTCTTGTAGACAAGATTACAAGAAAAACATCTACTGCTAGGATATACCCAAATCGCTGAGAATATGTTGTAGCTAGATCTAATTAATTCTCACTTGTGCCTCGAATCTTTTCTGGCGGTTATAGGCAAATCAATTTATCGGGGAATATTTTTTAGAAGTTTCAGAACTGTTCCCGATAATGGGTTTGCTGATTCTTAATTCCGGAGAAGATGGAAGAAATTGAAGAGATTGACGGAGAAAGAGGGCAGACAATGGCATACCTGTTGAAGATGGTCGGCGGCAGAGATCTCTTGCCGACGGCGGAGGAAGATGAGAGAAGTCTTCTGCAGTTCTGCTCTCCTTTCTTTCTGCCTCTTGCTTTCCTTTTCTAAACCTAGCCGTAAGTTTTTATCCCAAGTGTTTGGGATTAAAACAATACCACCCCCCAGGTAAAAAGTTATCCCACTTAAGTGGGATAAAATCCATCCTCCGGATTTCTTATCCATCCGTTATTAGCATGTCCAAATGCCGGATAGGATTATACTCAAGCCCGACAATCGTCTTATCCCGCACACCAAACCCAGCCTAGGGGTAAGGGTGTCGCTACCGTTTGGTCTTCAATACCTTATACTCAAGCCCGACAATCGTCTCCCACTGCAGAAAAAGTATAACATGATCATCATATCAAACCACAAAACAAGATAACTATTATCGTAGTCGAAGACTAAGTGTGGACTATCTCATTCATTAATGTACTCTTCACTGATCTTTAGAGGTTGTTAGGCTTTTAAAATTCCGCTAGAAGTAGGGCTACTCCAGACCAGTAAAAACTAAAATTAATATTCAAATGAAATGCATAAAGTAAAGATCATAATCTTGAAAGTTCCTGGACTTGTGAACTTTCTATATTGATCCAAAAGGAATACCTAGGTTTAGTAATAAGTACTAACACCATCAAGAAAAAGAATGTTGCTGCCAATTGGCACTTGTGCCAACAAAGATTGGAGTACCTAATTCGTGTCCCTTTATGAAGTCCTCATCTCTTAGCATTTATGTAGCCAACTCATATTAGATCATTGTTCGACCACCCCAGCCCTTTTCCTTGTCTCCTCCAACTCCAAACCGATTTGACGCGTATGATTAGCTTGTATTACATGTTACAAAAAACAAAGACTTACAATAGAGTTACCTCTTCGTGAATGTTTTTGGTTGTAAGACTTCGGCCTCATAGCCTAGGTGACTTGTTTTTCTCTTTTTTTCTTGTTGTGACCACTTATTTTCTACATTAAAAGACAATCAAAATAAGACACGTATAATTATCATTAAAAACACTTATCATCAATTCATTTACAAATACCTTGAGTTCAGGAGAGATAAAGCAATACAAATGTGCTCCCTCTGTACTTCAAGCATGCCTTCATAATCACTAGAAATGTTGAAAGTGATTTTTTTTTGCCGCCTATAACAACTATTCTGATACTGCCTCTGCGTTTTTGCATCCAAGGCATTCTTGAAAACTCTTGGCTTTCGCAACCTGCAATAGTCCCTGCGATAATGTAATTTGAGTTTATAAAAATTCAAAAGGTATGAAGGAAATGCCCAAGAGATGTTTATTTACTGCATACCCCACAACAAAACTTTTGATGCTTATATTCATCAGCTAACTTTATTAAAATTTTGTTATACCAATCATCCAACTCTTTTATCTTCATTATGTTTTTTCAAAGAATAGGAACTATTATATTGAGAAATTAAAACATCACGGCACCATAATCACTTACTAATATCTAACCAACAAAGGGTGTATATTCTTACACTTTTTCTTTTTTTTTTTTTGTAAAAAATCCATATCCGCGAGGATAGAGCAAGATAAAGGCTTTCTTTCTTTCTTTCTAAAGCATGTCAAAATTATAGATTGTATATGTTGATTAAGAGCTTCCTAGTCTTGCTCAATTCAAATTAAGCGTCATTTCTTTATATTTTGCAAGCTACCCTCTCAAATAAATATTCATGGTACAGGTACATACATGAGCAACAATAAGCAGCCTTTGCCAAGCTTTTTTCTTATAATATAAAGGTGTTCGAGAATAAAGCACCACAATGCTAGAAAGTCTATGTTGTACTAAAAGGAAAGTTTCTTCAGTATGTGAATTCTTTAAGCTCCAAGCCATTATTCTTTATAATGTCATATATCTACCCTGTGAAGTTGGACTTGACAATAGAAGAAGAAATATTCAGATATAGAGTACAAAGCTAGAAACCAGTCATTGCAAATGCCAGGAACAAAAGGTTATGCACAGATTGGGGGCTTGATGAAAAAATAATGCTTCAGAAGAATGCTTCAGTAAACTAGTTAGCTGAGAACTCAAATGTAGATAATGAATGATTAATACCCTGTATGAACTGTAAATAAGAGTGGAGGTGTATGTTATTGAGCTTAATGGAATAAAAGGATCTTTTATCAATAAAATAAAATAAATCAATTTAAATATATAACTTTACGTAGGATATGGCGATCCTCAAATCATAATCCCTTTTGAGAAATTGTCACATGCTGACTGTTAGGCACAGGCCTTTACTAAGTTTGCTCGTGTAGAATGTAACAATAGAGTTCGTGATTGTGAACAAACTATCAACTACAACTAAGCTGCTCATCAACGGTATGTTATCCATTTAGATACCTATAAAGAATGCAATGATTCAACTAGTAGATAAAGCATTCTCATACACCCACAAGAGTCTAACCTTTGGAAGCACAGGAGTCGCCGGCGGTGGCTGCCAGCGGCCTCCTCCGACGGCCGGCAGGCACCGCCGGCGACCACTACCAGCGGCCGGCAGCCACCGCCGGCGACCGGCCACCGGCCACCGCCACCGTGGGCCACCGCCATGCCCCACCACCACCAAAGAAAATAAAAAACTCAAAATAAAAACTGGGTAATCAAACACCCATTTATTTTTGTAAAAAAATAAAATTTAAACTGGTTTTGATTTTTATTTTTTTGGAAACAAAAAACCAAAAATGGAAGTGTTACCAAACGCTACCTAAGAGTTAAAATGGTGCATCTCTCATCGACTCCTTTATGAGTAGGAAAAACGAATCAATTAGAATCAAAAGATAGCGGCAGAAATCTTTTACATCACGCCTTGCTTAACTATTATCGTGACAATCAAACTCTTACTACAATTTTCTTTTTCTTTTTCTTTTTCTTTTTATTTTTCTTTTTCTTTTTCTCACATGACAAGGCATCAAGTTGTCATTCTTGTTACTTAATATAGTGCTAAAATCATTCATACTGTCACTATTGACTTTTCAAGACGATGCTGCCAAGTGAGTAGTGACAATACGTAGTGACAACTTTGTTGTTATCACAAAATGTTGCATAGTGACAAGCAAATAGTGGCGACTTTATTACGTGCCATTGTAGGTGGTCAATAGGGACAACCTTTTTGTTGTCATTAGAAAAGTTGTCACGATTTACATATTTTCTTGTAGATATTGGATTGAATGGGATGACAGTTTCGCATTTCGAATCAGTAAAATCAGAATTTAGAGCAAATTATATATCGTAATATACTAGGCCTCTTATAATTCTAATTCTTTAAGAGGTTTATCTAAAAGATTCGCAATATAACTAGGAAGACGTTTCAAATACCACACATGGGTTACCGGGCATGCGAGTTTGATGTAGCCCATTTGATATCTTCGTATCCGAGAATCAACAAATTCGACTCCGCACTGTTCACAAAATTTTGGGTCTTCTTTTTCATCTCCGATTACTCGATAGTTTCCACAAGCACAACTTATTTGGGAATTGTTTCAAGCAAATGCGCATTCCCCCCTCTTTTTGGACAGAATAAAAAAATCTCCCCTTTTTTCTTTTGATATCTCGGGACTGATGAAATTTTTTTTTAGAAATTGGGTGAGTAAGGAGGCAGAATTGCCAATTTCAGATTATACGGAAGAAGAAGCAAAAAAAAGAAAGACAAAAGAAAGGGAGAAAAAAGAGGAAAACAAAAGAAAGGAAAAAGCTCGGATAGAAATAGCGGAGTCCTGGGATACGATTCCATTTGCGCAAGTAATAAGGGGTTTCATGTTAATAACTCAATTGATATGCAAGGTGACTCACTACAAGAAACAGAGTCTTTAGTGACTGCCGGTAAGATGGTATTTTGTAGTCGCTAATCGCGTTTAGCGACCGCAAATGGTAGCTAACGCGCTATTAGCCAGCGACTGCAAAAACTTCGCAGTGGCTAAAATTAGCGCCCGCGTTGACCAATTAAGCGACCTCTGTAAATATATTTGGCATTAATATTTTCTAATTAACGACCGCATTGACCAAATTAGCGACCATTATAGCAGTCCCTAATTTTCTAAAGTAATGGATTTTTTGCTATCACTAATGATTTTTGCATTTTAATCTCTTTATAACGAATTTCGCATTTTATTTGATCATTACACTATCAATCTAAGCTCGTTGATTCAAACAAGAAGCTGTTATTGCAATATCAAAACCAAACTTTATACACAACAAATCACGTACAATTGTATATAGGTCTCACAAGTTTATTCAGCCAAAAGCAATGATGGTTAACACTAACTAATAATAGGAACTAGGGTTACAATACACTGCATAAACTTCACTGCTTTCTTCATTGATTTGATCGATGACCTCATGAAGTTATTCTTCGCTGCACAGTCCTTATCACTATCACTAATTACCAATGGATTCTCCCATATGCAATCAACACACTTTCTCATTCCTACGAGTATAAATGGAGATCTGGTGTAAGCCAAAAAGTCCTAGCACTCTTGCACCTCATTAGCCCCTTTTCGTTCTCATTCTTATGTCTTCTTAGGTACACATTTATCAAAACTAGGCAAAAGTCCGCATTGCATGAAACAATAGAACTTAATCAAGAAACTCAAAGAAAGAGTCAATGTATTTAAAACAACAGTAACTTTTAGCAATTTCCATACATAAATCTGCAACCCCACATATCAGCCTATGAATTCAGTTCAAAGAAAGAAAAATAATTGCACATGTGCAAGTATCAACCGACAATTATATAAAGTTGCTCTTATGCCCTTTGTTACCACAGTTATGCATTTCTGCTCATTCAAGCTTAGAATTTAAGAGAAGCATATTCTCATCTTAATACAAGCACTAACTCATGCATTATGACTTGTAAAATGCTCACGAAATAAAAAGAAACTGCAAAAGAATACCCATACCAATTGGTGTATAAGACTCTCGCCAGGAGCTAGTACAGCTTTTTGGTGTAGTTGTTTAGAACTAAAGCAGCGCAAAGGAAAAAAATTACAGTATCAACGAATAGAAAATCATGCTTTCAAAAGGAAAGTAGATTTTTGGCATACCTTGAAAGCTATATGAGACTTGCTTGTATTCTTAATCTAAATAGCACCTTGGACTTGCTTACCAGGTTCATCTGGAAAGGATTAAAACCCAAAATAAGTTAGGCATGTATGACTGAAACATCAAGAAATATACAATAACAGATCAAACATTTCCGCAATCACAAATAGTACAAAATAACATCCTTTGCCATGACACGTACCTTAATAGTTTGTGCATAATCATACGAAGCACAAAAAATCAAAATCAACCTTATTGCTAGCATGCATATCTCATAAAGCAACTGTGAATGCAATTTTATGGGTAAGTGGGCATTTACCCTTATTTTGAAAACCCCAGAAGAACCAAACCAAAACCACTATAGTCAGCTTATCAAAGCATATAAGCCAACACCTGAAAAGCTTAGAAACAAGGATAATGTAAAACAGGAAAAAACATTACCATAATAAACTCGAATACTCAAAATCATCACATTACAAGAAAATACAGGAAAATATCTAAGGCATACGGGGTTCAATGGTTCATATATATGAGCCCCGTGTTGACAAAATCTTTTTGTTTCCTTAAACAAGTGAAAAAAAAATCCATCTCTCCAACAATAAAGAAGTTCTTCGTTCAAAGGAAAAGAAAAAGGAGAAGAGAACTCACCCTTATGGAGTTAATCCTTGATAATATGGGCCTGGATGCTGCTACTTCATCCAAACTGATCCGCTCTCTCCTTATTAATAACTGGTGGATTAAACAAAGGAGGGAGCCCTAGATATAATAGCCCAATATTTTGTATGATAACACATAGTTTGTTCTACATCTAGGACATGAATTCACCACTACTGCAACCATGCAACACAAATTGGATACGATTCCAGACAGTCAGGTAGATGGTGTCGTCTGGCTATCTCATTGCCTGAAGATGATGGCTCTTCCGTGGCAGCACCCATGGATCTAACTTCAACGAAAGACCAAAGAGAAAATAAACCCTTATATTTAAATTCGAAAAAAAAAAACCCTTAGATCTAAAATTCAACTGAATTCTTAGATATAAAATTGAATAAATTATAGATTCCCCTCTAGAGTCTAAGAAATATTTGGAAGAGAAACAAGAAAAAAATGCATTACCAAATTGGGCATGGGGTTGACTGCACCATGGGCTATGTGGACTGGTTGGCGTTGTGGGTTGCTTGGCGCGACTTCGCGTCCTTCGTAGCAGCGGCAAGGAATGCGACGACAGTAGGCTACGATGGTTGGGTGGTATGGAAGCAGGGAGATAGTGGGAGGCAACAAATGTGTCGTGAGGGGTAAGTGATAAAAAAAATGAATTTATAGAGGGGGAGTCCAAATTAAGGCAAACTCAAAAATATTTGCTCTCTAAATTTAGTGACCACCATATAAACACAGTCTTGAAATTTAGCGACTGCCTAAATGGTCGCTAAGCACAGTCGTTGTACTTAGTGACTGCTACACAGTCGCTAAGTTGTAGTTGCTAAATCTCCCGTCAAAACTTTTGTTGACCCTGCCATAATTTACGTATGCTTAGCGACCACTAATGACATCAGTCGCAAAAGTGGTCGCTAAAGGCTTAATTTAGCGACGGCCACAGTGGCAGTCGCTAAAGGCCTAATTTCTTGTAGAGACTTGGTCGAATTGGGAGAGGCTGTAGGTATTATTGCAGGTCAATCTATTGGAGAACCGGGTACTCAATTAACATTGAGAACTTTTCATACTGGCGGAGTATTCACAGGGGGTACTGCAGAATATGTGCGAGCCCCTTCTAATGGAAAAATCAAATTCAACAAGGATTTGGTTCATCCGACCCGTACACGTCACGGGCATATCCTGCCTTTTTATGTTCTATAATTTTGAATATAAGTTGAAAGTGAAGATATTTTACATAATGTGAATATTCCACCCAAAAGTTTTCTTTTGGTTCAAAACGATCAATATGTAGAATCAGAACAAGTGATTGCTGAGATTCGCGCGGGAACATCTACTTTGCATTTTAAAGAGAAGGTTCGAAAACATATTTATTCTGACTCAGAGGGAGAAATGCACTGGAATACCAATGTATATCATGCACCTAAATTTACATATGGTAATGTTCATCTCTTACCAAAAACAAGTCATTTATGGATATTATTAGGAGAGCCCTGCAGATCCAGCCTAATCTCCCTTTCGATTCACAAGGATCAAGATCAAATGAAGGCTCATTCTCTTTCTGTCAAGCGAAGATCTATTTCTAACCCATCAGTAACTAATGATCGAGCGAGACACAAATGTATTAGTTCGGATTTTTCTGGTAAAAAAGAAGATAGGGTTCCTGATTATTCAGAACTTAATCGAATCATATGTAGTGGTCATTGTAATATCATATATCCGACGATTCTCCATGCGAATTCTGATTTATTGGCAAAGAGGCGAAGAAATAGATTCATCATTCCACTCCAATCGATTCAAGAGCGTGAGAACGAACTAATGCCCTCTTCCGGTATATTAACTACTTGAGGTACGAATGTGATGTATATCGTACAAGTTAAGCCGACACAACAACCTTACACGTGGCCATGCACACTTACCATTTATGTGGTCAACCCTTTTTAGGGAGAATACTTGCCAGGTTTATGGCATATTGGTTTGGAAACCGGCGGTCTGCAATAAACAAACCGGTTTACTCACTAAAGGGAGATTGCAGAAAAAGAGATTCTGATCAACTGACCAGCTTATCAACAGGTTAATCGTACGATTTTTCAGTAAACGTTCTTCTAGTAGATCAAAACCAATCGGTTTACCTACAAGGTTAACACAGTTAGTCAGTATCCCCTTTTTTCAGACATTTCTCCCAAAAGACCCAAAAATACCCCACTGAGTGACTGGATGGTTAAGCTACAATGCTAGCTAGACAGTTAGTCAGTATAGCATTTTCCAGACATTTGCGCTTGATCCTTCGTTAGCACCACCCTTCATCTATTAACTTTGAGAAACATACTATCGAACAGCGTACAGAAACACTTTTCAGAAGGAAGAGATAATTGTCTAATTTTATACGGATTGACCAACACTTTGAGAAATTATACAAGAGATGATTTTTGACTTTAAACCTAGTGGTCTATCTCGTTGACACTTCTTTTATACACTTGGGGATGATGATCAATGTCTTTGCAAGCTTAAAAAAATTAAAATTTCAGTTTCTCTACAATTGAATGTCGAAAACCTAACAGAAGAATTTGGTTTTAAAATTTAAACATTCAACTGAGAATTCAATAGACTATTAAGAAAAGGCTATGACTTCCCTTCTTCGCCAACTCTCATTCACTACAAACAAGGCCAATTCTCGAAGATAATGAGGTGTCGTATTATTGAAAGCCCGCTATATTGAAAACCCTGAAAAGGGCGGTCTAGGCAAAAATTAGGGCACCAAAAAAAAGAAGAACCATAGAATATCAAAGGTTGCATGAGTCTTCCTTAAAATGAGCATTCCTGATGATTAGAGGCCATCATTTGGCTACCGCATATCATCATGATTATCCTATACTAGATTCTTCCACTTTCTAGCCTTTTGCCCCTAAAAAATTTAGCATTTCTTTTTGGAAGCCTATATTCTTACCTTAGGGCGGGTAGTCTCTTTTTATGTGCCTATGTCCTAAGTATTGCTGCATAGTCAACTCAACATGGGAAGGATTCCTACTGATAGGAACCAAAGTCTTGAAGCTATATGATGATTACAATCGTGAAGAAGAAAGAAACCAAAAAAATGGGGGAAACTATTTTCATTTGCTTGTCTTTTTCCTGTTTATGTTGGTTAGTTGAACGTAGGAAAAGTATTCTTCACCACATTATGGGCTTCAAGTGTGAATCTAAAAGGAGAGCTCTCTTCTCCTTTTACTACTAAAAGTTCTAATATTTAGGTTCTAGTGATAAGAGAGAAAATTAATTTTCCATCTCCCTCTTTACTCAATATATTCCCTCTTTCCTTGTTTTAGTAATCCTTTGTTAATAGTTTGGAGGTTGTTTTTTCATGATATATGCCTACATCGATCTTTTTCTTTAATGCTTATTTGAAATTAAAAATACGGTATACATCTTCATGTTAACTTTTATTGTGGTTAAAGTTTCTACAATGGAAATTTTGGTACAATTTGTGTTTATATTTCTGCATGATGTGATATTGATCCCCTTGGATAACTAATGCTCTGAGTGGTGACTTGTTTTTAAGTGAACACATATGCACACACTCTATAAATCATAGTTAGGGAACTGGGTCATGGGCTAAGGTGGGGGAAGAAAAAAACCTATGGATGCCTTTCATTTTCTAGTATTTTATCGTTACATCGGAAGAGGCTTAGAAAAGTATATGGAAGTCCAAAACTCTAGAACAGTCACTACACACATTTTTGGTGCTTTATGATTATTTACATTCAAAGGGATTTCTGCACTTGAATTTCTACAGACGTCACAATTACTTGTTCTCCATTTCGACTTTTAGGCTAGAGGTGTTGTCTATGTTTGTCAAACATGTCTAATTTTTCAATTGTACTAAAGGATGCATTTGATATCCTGACCAACCTTTCTCACTCAAGACCATGCTTCCCACAAGCAGGAAAACCACTTTCCCCAATGTAAGTACATATCTTACATAATGGCATCTATGCTTTTAGTTTGTTTGCTTCACCAGATCTTCAAATCTCAAGACATGAACATGACATGATTTATTTTTTGTAATTCTTATATTACTTAGGTGTAGCAGTTTTGTATTTCTTTTTTGTAATTCTCACTCAAGACCTTGCTTCCCACAAGTAGGAAAACCACTTTCCCTAATGTAAGTACATATCTTACATAATTGTATCCATACTTTTAGTTTGTTTGCTTCACCAAATCTCCAAATCTCGAGACATGAACATGATAGGATTTCTTTTTTGTAGTCCACATCTCAAGAAATGAACATAAAATTTTCAGCAAACTCTATGTATTGTAGCAGTTAAGAGTTCCATTCTTGATAATGTATGATGAATACAGCCATACAGCTAGTGAAGGAGCACTCAAAACTCACCATAAAAAAAATCTGCAAATTAGCAAAACAACTTGTTATTATATGTAAAAAAAAATCTTCAATCAATTTCCAAATCTAATAGTAGCATTTCTTTGTATCCCATCACGGTATATAGGAGAACACAAATGCAACAACGGAGATGAGAAGAGTTCTCATGATGTTTGTTGGGAAGAAATGGAAGGAGTGGAAGCATTTCGTGAAGACCAAGGGTTATGATCCATATGATAACGATGTTGAGCGCTTGGCAAATCGCCTGAATAGGGTGGAAGAGAATCGGTAGATTATTCTTGTCCACTTTTGGGGTGGCAGAAACGTGAAGGTATGTTTCAAATGGCTTGGCCTGACTTTTTAGTAGCATGTACTTACAAAATGATATTTTTCCCGTGCTGGCTCTATTTAATACGTAATCATGCTTCTCTATTTCTTTCAAATGCTAGGCAAGGAGTGAAGAAAACAAAAAAAAATAGGGAGAAAATGAAGTTCCCTCATAGAAATGGTTGGAAGAGCAATGCTCAAGTAAGAATGGAGGTAAACTCTCGTATACTTACTAAAATAATTGCTAGTTAGTGCAGATGACTAGTGAGCTCCAATTGGCATTTAAATGTGTTTTCTTAATGGGGATGTAGCTAGAATGCTATCCATAGAGACCCATCTCGCGTGAGTTTTTTTCAAGGAACACATAAGTATAAGACCGGGGAGAAATAGGGGCAATATACAACTTGAGAAGTTGTTGAAGCTGTTGTATGTGTTTTTTCCCCCTCTATTTTTTTTCAGATTACTATAAACATTAGCAATAATAAGTTTGGATAATAGTGGACTTTTTGTTTGTACATGATAAAATGGACACGTTTGCATCAGAACTTCCAGATTTCGTTCAAGAGCCAGCTTATGTTTTCGACGATACATTCTCCAAAGTCATGGGCCATGATAAAAACGAACGTTTTCGTGGGCTTGGGCCAGGCAGCATGTCTGAGTAATGCCTTTGGTTCATCATATAGAGTTGGTCGGGTGGCGACAAGAGACATTTGGTAAGAAGGGATAGATAAAATGCGTGCTAAAATGGAACAAGAAATGCAAACTCAAATAGCAGCCCAAGTGTCAAGTCAAGTATCAACTATCAAAACACAATTGGAAGCTACAATGAAAGATGAAATGCGAGCTGAAATGGAACAAGAGATACAAACTCAGGTAGCAACCCAAGTATCAACCATAAAGGCATAGTTGGAGGCTAAAATGCAAGAGAACGTGATGTCCCATATACGAACTGGACAAGTCTTCTCGAGAATTTGAAGTTCTTTTATCCAATTAGTACAAATTATCTAAATTATGCTACTGATAATAGGTTCCCGATGAATCAATCGGTCGTCGAGTGGTATCATCGTCTCATACAATACATCCAGGGAATATGTAGCATGTGCGACGAGTTTCACTAAGAAAACACTTCAAGGTGCAACCAATTCCACAGAAGAAGCAACCTCAAGATCAAGGGAATATGCAACATGTGCTAAGGGGTTCACTGAGAAAACACTCGACTCCACATATAGAGGTGTGTTAAAACTATTTCAGCTTCAATAAGTTTTAAGTTTGTCACCAAAATGCTTACCGAATTTTAATAAATAAAAGCAACTGCTTGGATGGAGAAGCATTTGTTACTAGATCTTCACAACCTTATGCTACTAGGTCTAAGGAAATGGCTTTTTAGGCAGTAAAAAGGTAATATTCTAATATCAAGTTCTTGGATTTAATTTCGAGCAACATTGTTATGTAGATGGCTTTTAGTTTGAGGGAACTAAGTAGAATACTAACTTTAGATAATGTGTGGAAGGGTTGATGCAGCACTTGTTGTGTTGATATCGTATGGTTGTTGGGTGTGTATGTGTGTGGCTATGGCTATTCTGCAACAGAATGATGTGTGTGTTTGGTTGTCTGGTGGTGGCGTGTGTGTGCTATTTCTACAGATTTGTGTGGTCCGTGGTGTGGCTCTGAGGTGTGTATGCATGAGTTGCTGTTTGGGCAGCTGGGTGATGAATATATATTTTTGATGGTGCAGTTGTGTGACTTGTGCGCATGTTTTGCTGGTTGTCAGCATGATGTATGTGTCTATGTACTACGGGTTTGGAAATGAAGGGAGAACTAAGTTGAGTGTCATGTAAACGGAATTTTATCAATGGTTACCACACTAAGCTGTGTAAGGAATCATGAGTTTGGCTTGGGTGCATATGGGTCTTTCAAAGATTTGCAGGAGGACCATTTTCCCTTAAAGGACAGACCTAGCTTCAGAAAGAAAGTGCTCTTTACCAATGGCCTTAAACAATGATTTCTTGGAGTGTAACTATGGAAACAAGGTTGGTCGCTATTAGGTGTCTCTGAGTAGGTGGGGGCACTGCATGGATCGCTAGCACAATAATAAACGAAGAGATTACAAGTTCTAAGCTCTATGAGATTATTGGTTGTTATCTACAACCAAAGGGAAGATACTAAGTAGATTAGCACATGTTTTGCTCACTCGAAAGATCTATTTGAGTACTTATGTCCTAATCACAAGAAGATAAAGATAAGACTATGGGTTGTTTCTGTCACGACCCGAACCCACGGGTAGGCCCGAGAGTTAGATCTGTGACCAGCCGCAGACCCAATAGACTCCAACCGAGGGCTCTGCCAGGCCTTCCTCGCTAAAAATCAACATATGCTGCAACGGAAATTAAAACTTCTCCAAAACATTAATTACATTTTCATATTTTCATTTGAATACATCACTTATACTAAAACTTTTCATAACCCCGATTTATCAACAACTAAAGCTAAACGAACAATCTAAACATTTAGCGACAATAAAGCTAAACCAACAATCTAAATATTAGCGACTCATTCAATACAGTCTCTGAAGCTCCGCGCCAAACTGTCTCTTCCTATGCTCCTTACCATCACCTTACTTTCAAACCTGAAATGATAAGTAAGGGATGAGTTTCCACGTGCTCAGTAAGTAAGCAACGATTCAACTAGGTGGACCATAGCATGTAAAAAAATAACTCATTTTATATTGTAGCATCATTAAGAAAACTAAAATCATAAAGTTGGTAATTATCTGGCAAAACGAAATAGAGTACATGAAACCAAAAACTGAAGTAAAAATCATTAGCACAAAATACACGACAACCAGTTCAATCCCACATTAGCTCAATGATATGTTGCGGTCAGCGTACAGGCCCCACTGACTAGGGCCCGAAATCCCTCCCCCATCCGGGATAAAATTCTGTGGACGCAAGGTCAAACCACAAGCAATAGTACTGTGCATCAACGTACAAGCTCCATTGACCAGGGCCCGAAATCCAACTTTCCCCCGTGGATATGGGGCACAGCAATCGAATAAACAAAAACTACCTTTTTGTTCATCGTAAACACAACCACTCATCAAACTATCCACACACCCCTTTCGATAACTTTCAAAATGTTTAATATTCACAAATATGTCAAATGTCAAAACATTTTAAATCTAAATTTCATTGCATTTTCTAAGCAAATATCAGTTACATGTTGGTCCAGTTTTTAACGAGAAATAAATCACTAAAAGTTTTTCGACAAATTAAGCCAGAGCAGCTAAACGTAGTTAAAACGGTCAATGCTGATAAACACCACATTTTTAATAGTAGATAAACATATACATTATATGTAAAAATACTAGTTGAATCAAAGGGTCACATATATGATGCTATGCATTCCTCGTATCAAAATCTCTGAAGCGACGATCATGCTGCTACATCCGGCTCAAGAACCTTCAATGTCATTCTTTTCCTCTTTATGTCATTGTTCGTGCTTTAAGCCGAAAGTGTCATCGGTCAACACCATATCCCTTTTCTACCGAAACCTAAATAACAAACTACACGGATGTCATTCATTGTCGCTCGAGCACGCCTAAGTATTAGGTTTCTCTTAAGTGAGTAAAACTTTATCCAACCGCCCCTCGACTTTTGTAAAATTACATTTTCGCTCCCGATGCCTAACGTACCCTTATCC
Organism: Escallonia rubra; assembly: GCA_033065855.1. Classification (NCBI taxonomy): domain Eukaryota; kingdom Viridiplantae; phylum Streptophyta; class Magnoliopsida; order Escalloniales; family Escalloniaceae; genus Escallonia; species Escallonia rubra. Next base: position 40,881 of record JAVXUO010002784.1, read on the forward strand.
ACCTTGATATAACCTAAAAGAGTCTTTTTAGACCACTGGTGGGTTTTTTGGACAAGAACGGTTGTCCCGGAAATTTTTCGCTTGGAACCCTAAACTGCTCATTAAATTGAGCGTTAATGTTCCCGTTTTAAAAAATATAGCAAACGGTGCCGGAATGTCACAAATTTTATACACTTAAGCCTCTCAGTACTTTTAGGTCACTGTAAAATTATAGGGTAAAAATAATTTTGTTTACTATGTTAAATAATTAAAAAAAATCCTATTTTAAAAATAAAATTGTTCGAGACATTTCCAATGTCCAGAAAAATCTCAAAAAATTCCACGTCAAAGATTTCATAAAAATAAAGAAAGTTTTAGTTTTACACGTTGTCTAAATCTGCTTATAAGAGGTCCTTAAAAAGAACTTAATAAACTATTATAATAGTAAAGCGTTACGCTATATCAGATCGAGCGCGACACTGCTAATAATGCAAAAAATAGCAAACAACTTTCAAAACTTTTGAAACTCTGGAATATACTCCATCATAATTATATAAGACTATTGTAAAAGTATCAAAATTTAATAACTTAATTTACTATTTTAAAATACACCGAAATCTCTTGTAAGAATAAAATTTGTTAGCAAGCTTCCCAAGCTCAGAAAAATCTAAACATTTTCTAGTGTGTAGGTCTTGCAAAAATAATTTAAGTTACTCTTTTGCACTTCATCCAATTAAGTTCCTAGACATAAATTAAAAATTAGGAAAGAAACTGCTTAAAAAAAATTCCCTTTAGCGACACTTTTAGTTAAATTTTTAAAACCGGTTTTTTCCCCCCTCTCCATGCATTTCTTCTCCTTCATAGCACCCAACAGCATCTTCCACCTGAAACTACTCACACGTAATGCCCACTATACCTGTAAGTTCACACACACATCTCATATATATATATATACATAAGCACATATACATTAATCTATACACACTCATCCACACCTCACTCCCATACACACAGCACAACGTCCAACCTAATTCTCCATAATTTTCCTTCGAAGCTACTGCCCAATCCATACCCTTTTTCTCTTCCCTTCATTCACATGCACAATACATACACACCTGCATACCCATCTTCTTCAACACAAACAATACCCATTACTTGCCTTCACCCTCAAACATCTATATATTACATACCCTGAGCTCCCATGAAAAACCTTTCAAAGCTACTGCCTCACGGCAGTAGCTTAATTTTCTTGCCCATTCCATCCTTGTTTCTATTATCTATTTATAAGCATTTGTATTTTGGTGATAAACATTTGCATATTGGTGGGAGTGGGAAGAACCTGTGTGCGACTCCACGCACCTACACCCATTTCTTTGTGGCAGTGCGGTTTTCTTCTCACCCAAGCCACACCATCCCGCTGGCAATGGCCTCTCCCCTTCTCTCTCTCTCTAACATCCCGGAATTTTTGAAACGCTAACACTCGCTCGATCATTTCACTAAGCAATATTATCCTCAAATTAGTTTTTTTTCCAAACAATACCATAACTTTCAGAGCAACTAAAACATCCATCAATGTATTTATGTCAGTGCACAGTCATACTTGGAAACTCAATTTACACCCGAATAATTAATAAACTAACACAGTCGCCCACGCAGGGGTTCTAACATTCAATACCAATAATTTAAATCCTTTTCTCTCTTTCACTCGGTTCTAATCCATATTCAGGTAACCTACGGCTGGTTGTCACATGCGGAAAGGAAGTCAAAGGAGAGTGAGCTTTCGAGAGCGCAGTAAGGTCGATCAAATATTTAAAAAAACAAAACGATTCGGACGACTTTTTCATATAGAGTCAAACGAAACTTTTTAAGAGTTGTTCCCAACCTATTCTGGTCACACCTAAAGGCCGGCTGGGGTCCCAATTTCCATGATACGTCAGCACAAGTAACAATCAATATTCAACGCTCACAACAAGTCAAAGCGAGCACGCGCAAGTCACGTGCACTTCTCACTTTTTCTACGTGACTTCGTCACTAAGAAACTCATTTTCACACGACGCCTCATCACGCTTCGACCGTCGCACATCGCACATCGTCCGTCGGCGCGCCATGGCCTCGGCCTCCCCTTGGGGGTCAGCCTCGGCCTCCCCCTAAGGGTTGGCCTTGGCCTTCCCCTATGGGTTGGCCTTTGGTCTCCATACTTAACACCTTCACTTCTCTTCAAGGGACCATACATCACTCCGCGACCACGTCGCCTCGACATCACTCAGCGACCCCGTCGCACGGATGTCACTTCGCTACCCCGTTGCCCGTACATCACTCTGCGACCACGTCCCCCAGACGTCACTTCACGACTCTGTCGCCCGAATGTCGATCCGCAACCCTGTCGCCCGGAAGTCACTCTGCGACCCCGTCGCTCGACGCCCGAACGTCATCTCCATGACCCCCGTCGCCGGTTGCCAGCGCCCGCGCGCCAACTCCGTGACGCTCGTCGTTCATCACCCGGACGTCGTCTCTGCGACCCCCCGTCACCGGCATTCGGGCGCCGCACTCTAACAGTCCGTCGTGCCCGTGAGGTGCGCCGCTGATACAGTCGTGCCCCCAGGCTCCCTGTCACACTACAGAGCCCTCGGCACCATACACACTCCGTCGCGCCCATGCGCCGCGCCACTAACACAGACGTGCCCTCAGCATCTCACTCACTTCATCGTGCCGATGCACCACAATCATGTTACATGCCCCTCGAGCACCACACTCGTTCACCACACCATGCACGCCTTGCCTTGGTCGTGGAACATGCTTCGACCCACTCTCCGAAGTGCGCAGCATCCTGTGGGGATAGGCCACTCCTCCGAGACACTATATCCGCCATTGAGCTCTTCAACTCCCCTTCCACCAGGTAGACGGCTCCTCCGGGATGCTACCTTGACGCGCTCCGAGTGCTCCGGCACAAGGACTCACCCGCGGGGATAGGCGACTCCTCCGGAACACTATCTCCGCCAAGGAGCTTTTCAACTCCCCTTCCACCAGGTAGACGGATCCTCCGAGATACTACCTCAGTCCGTCAGGTAGACGGCTCCTTCGGGACGCTACCTTGACGCGCTCCGAGTGCTCTGGCACCAGGACTCACGTACGGGGATAGGCGACTCCTCCGGGACACTATCTCCGCCAGGGAGCTCTCCAACTCCCCTTCTGCCAGGTAGACGGCTCCTCCGGGATACTACCTCAGCCCGTCGGGTAGACGGCTCTTCCAGAATGCTACCTTGACGCGCTTTGAGTGCTCCGGCACAAGGACTCACCCTCGGGGATAGGCAACTCCTACGGGACACCATCTTCGCCAGGGAGCTCTAAGTGCTCCGGCACGAAGACTCACCTTCGCCAGGTAGACGGCTCCTCCGGGTTGCTACCTCGGCCCGCCAGGTAAGGCACCTCTGGGATGCTACCTCGGCCCGCAGAATAGGCGACTCCTCCGAGACACTATCTCCGCCAGGGTGCCTGCATGACTGGCCTACGTGCTTCGGCACTAAGGGGCTTGCGTCGGTACCCCTATGGACTATGACCCCTGGTCACTCCGAGATGGGAGCAGGTCTTCGGAGGGCATCGCGCCTAGTTCACCTGGCAGTTGGGCGTTGGGTCTTCCCCACCGCTGCCAGGCATGTGGGACTCTGCAAGGGCCTTGGATTAGCGGTTAGATCAAGGGGATTCTCTGGCCACGTCGACGGTGTGGGAGCCAATCTTTCCAGATAGACAGAGCGACGCTGTGTGGGGTAGGCTGGGTGAATATACGATCTGACAGTTCGTGGAGCACGGGCACCTATGGACGCCTCGGTGACGTGTCATGCCCGGGGAACGCCACGTGTCTGTTGATGACATCATCATCTCAACCTCCATAAATAGGGGTCTTGAGAATTCATTTGGGACGGGACTCTCACACTTTCACTTTCTCACTCTAGAATCCTAGAGAGAGAAACATACAGGACCTTGACTCTGGACCTAAGCATCGGACTGTGACTGTCGTCGTGTATTCACCTTGTGCCATCACTCTCGTAGCCTTGCCACCCTCAGGCTCTTTCTGGGAAACCCTTGGTCTCTGCCCTTGTTCCACCCTTGCTGTGTCTCACATCAACATACTTGGCATCTGACTCGAATTGCATTCCTTGTGGCACCTCCACGTCGACAGTAAACCCACTTCCTTGGCATCAAGAGTATTTTCAATAAAACACAATATTTCAATATAGACGAATAATACGAATGATTTACATTCAAGTCCAATAACATCTTTTCAATTGATTTTGGTTTTGACGAAATCACTGCAATTCGATATAAACATAGGGACGAGTATCATCTCAATCCTTTAAATTAATAATTATTTCAAAACAGTTCAGGTGCAATAAAATAGAAACAGGAAATATTGAACATGAGCGATACAACACAGCAAAGCCATCCCGACAGTGCTAGATACGATTTACATATGCATATGTACACTAATTAGTCCATTTAGGTACTAGTTTAACTCAACCAACAAACCATCCTTATAACTCCCATGTTTACTAACTCATGTCAATATTCAAGAAATTTAAACACAATTCAAAATGTTTTACAATGATTGAATTAAATAAACATATGAGGATAACGAATTCCAAACGATCACTATCAGGCTCAAATTAGGGTTTCATGGATAGTTTCAAAACATCTTTTATATCAAGTATAAAATCAAATCAATGTAGTTCATAAAGCTGTCATAATAAAATATTTGAAATCAGAATGATGAAGTATGGTTCGGATAGAATTCCTTACCTCGGTCCAAGCTAAGCAATGCTACGTAACCTCGATCAAGATTCTCTGAATAAACCTAGATTGAGAATCCATATGTTAGAACACAATCTATACTGAAATACTATAAACCTAGTATTAGCTACCCACCACGTGCTCACTTCTAACTCCCAAATCGCTCAATTCAAAGCGCGTACACTCCTTAATGCGCAACAATATTCCAAATTCATTATAAATTACAATAAAAACACTTTATAGCTTAAAAAATTATAAAAAGTCAAAATATGAATTTTCTGAATTTTTGAATATTTTTGGATTAAAATAATTTCTTTCAATGCAATAAAAATCCATAAATTCCCAAAATTGCTTCTAGCTGAATATAAAGTCCCATAATTTTTTGTAATAGCTTTAAAATATGTATAAAAATTATAAAAATTTAAATCAAAAATTAAAAGGCATTAAAACTAATTTTAAATTATTAGTTTTGCTAAAACCAATACGATACGTAAACCATAGAAAATCAAGTCCAAAAATCATCAAATTCAAACTGAGCCTTGTTTATACCATAAAGACATTACTCTAATTTTTCCAAGCAATTTCAGGGTTTAAAGGCTCCAAAAGAATTTTACGAATAATACTAAAAATACTTACGATTTCAGAAAATGTAAACTTTTGCCATAAATTCTAATATAGTCTAACGTATTATAGTGTAAAGTTTTACGTGCTAATGATAACCATGCACTAACCTATGCACGTGTCGAATTTATTGTCAACCCGTTGTACCCTGTGCAAGCAAGGTTACCACCAGCTACAGAACTCCACAGAAACCCATTTCTTCTTATCCCCCTTGTTCTCTTCACTCAAGACCCTCTTGTTTACTGCAACTTGTCCAGTCCCTCTCTCTCTCTAAAACTTTTTCTCTATCTTCTCTCTAAACATCCCACCAAAACAGCTCGTCGGTGTTAGCCGGGGGGATGGCGCTGGGGGCTTCATGGCTACCTCTCTCTCCCCTTCTCTTTCGTTTTCGTTTTCTATCCCTTCCATTTGGTTTGTGTTAGTGACTTGGGGAATGCAATGGTGACCCACGGCAACTGGAGGGTGGACGACGGAGTAGCGACAGCCGATGGATCTCCCCAAATCTTCACGATCGGAGATGGAGTCGCACATATCTCTCTACATTATCGCCAGATCTAATCGATCTATGTAGATCTTGACCATAGTCTAAATCTACTAGATCTGATCGATCGTCTTGGTGAAATGGCCGATGGTAGATCTGTACCTGTGCACGTGTGAAGAGGCTTTCGAGGGCTAAAGTGATGGCCGGAATTTTGCCGACAGCGACCGGAATTTTGCCGGCGACAACCTAGAATTTTTTATGGCTGTGGGGGTTGGGGCCTCTTTGTAGTGGTTAATAGGGGTTCTGCTAGGTTTCTTTGTACCATGATTTCCTTGGGAGGGAGGGGTGGAGGGGACATGGTCTCTGGTGGGCTGGGGGTTTTAGTGTTTGGGGAGGGGGGAAGGAGGGGAGGGGTTTCAAGGTTTTCAGGGTTTCTGTTGGGTCTTGTATGGGGGTGGGGGTTTGGAAAGGGTTTTGTAATGGGGGGGGGGGGTAGTGGCTGTATTGAGTGCTTGTTGGGTCGTTGCCGTCTAACGGCAGCAAATGTTTCGGGGTTGGAATTGCCGGTGAAAAGTGTGAAATTGTCATATTGATGGCCTCTCACTCTCACCCTCGTTTTGTGCTCAGATTGCATAGGTGTCGTGTACCCCTTTTGGTTTGTGCGGTTTCAAAGTGTCTTCCTCATTGTAATGTGTTTAATTTTACGTGTTTTTTTTGGTTTAATAGGTTTTAATTTGTATCATTTAGTCCTTGACATATTACTTAAGGTTAAGCTGAAGTGTAGGATATGCTCTGTTTCAGCTTAACTGTAATGTGTATAGGCTTAAAAGTAATTTATTCATTTTTTACCTTCGTAGTCTTGTATACGCATGAATCACGAAAATGTCGTGACATTCACATGCCATTGGGCAAACTTTGTAACATTTTAATTACCAAAGATATTAAAAGATTTACCAAAAAAAAAAAAACCTCTTGTTCTCTACACCCACAAACTCCATTGGACTCAACAGACCCACAAACACACATGTGCACACAAGCATACATTAAAACACATCATACTCAACACACATATGCACTAACTCACACTCACATGCACGACACACCCAATTCACCTCTCTCACAGCCACTTACACAGACTGATACATACACACAACACACACGTACAACTCACACACACAGCACACAATTTGGTCACTCAGTTGCCTCTTAGCAGCTCCACCATGCGCATATGGACACTCCAACACACACATCATTTCACCCAGCTACCTTCCATATCACCCCTGTAATACCACTCACTCACACACCTTAGTTCTTACTCCCCACTCAGCCCTCACACATGTTTACAAAACCTCACATTTCTTCCAAAATGCACCGCATACACTCATATCAGGCACTCAAAACACACATAAACACCCATGCACCACTGATATCACACACCATATGCATGGCCATAGCAGCTCACCCACTCACACCCACTGCCTCACGACAGTGGGTCTCTCCCTCTTTGCTCTCTTTTTCATCACTTACCCATATATATATATATATATATATATATATATATAACACATACTTACACACTCAGGTTCACATTTAAGCACTCAACCCTCCCATGAATTCCTATGATAGATGATATGGGTAAAAATATACTCCCGTGGGAGAGCAACACGTGTCGCCACCAGAGAGTTTTGAAACCGCCCCATGACTCTTGGAGAGGTGGGAAGTGGCATTTACCCACTCTCCCATTATGGGTAATAATCACCCATGAATTTTGTTAACTCCCCATAAAAGCTAGAAACTCCCCAATAAGGGAAATGACACTTTAAGACATTCCTATAAAATAGAAGTAAAAACGAGAGAAGAAGGTGAGTTATGACTATCTAATATTTTCAGATACTATCACTCAAAATTGCTTACTGACTTAAGCATCAGATACTCCCCGCCGTAGCCCCCTCTAGGGGTCCCGACGCGTCACCGTTTGCTCGTGTTGTGCTTTGCAGGTCTGCTCGCGTGCTCTTTTGGTCCCAACCGACGCTCGTTCGGTCCCGGTCAATTTTTTGCCACAACATTTTGGCGTTATCCGTGGGACCGACTAGCCAGGCAGACTTAGCATACGCGTCAGCAAAGAAAAGCAAAGGAGTACAGAATGCCAGCTAAAATATCATTGGCAGCACCGGGCGGCGATCTCGGCGATCAGCACACCACCGGCAATCATCAATGACGTTACAGTCCAACCACGCTCGGTCACCACTGACCACAGCCATCGGTTGGTGTCTCCTTCTCTATTCTGCGCCCACCACAGCTACAGCGAAGCTGCTGTAGCAACCAACAAAAAAAAATTTAGGGAAAGCTGAGACTGCAGAAGCACCGCCATCGTATGCCACAACGATGAATCTTTGAACAGCTCTTGCGATCAGCATCACCGTCGCACCCAACGGTTGCCGTAACTCTATTCAAGTCCCACCCATCAGGGCGACTAGACACATCCACACAGCAACAACGTCTTCGTCCAGGTTCACAAAACTATTGATGCTGCTGCAGAAGCTTTCCAAATAAACTAACGCACGGACCTCCTCCTGTCCAGAAATATTTTGGCCGGTCGGGACACTGCACACAACCATTCGCAAGCGAAGGAATGTACGAACACACTTTCGCAGTCCCCTACTGACCACAACCAGCACTAGTCAAGGCCTTAATAAGGCTATCATCACTACGCCGACCCACTGCCCTCAGTCACGGCCAGCAGTAGCAAGGCCTCCACTGGCCACATGAACCACCGTGGAGTTACAACCACAAACAAGAAAAAAAAAAACTTGCCATCAAAATCTCTAACCGCACTCGCCACAAAACAAAAACGGCCTCATAGCTGCTTGAGTCAGCCGCCAGCTGAGCCTCCGTGAATCGCCCACCAAAGACCCACGACCGTCTCAAATTTACTCAGCACCAGCAACATGACAGCAACCGATGTTGCCCATTACAGTCAACAATTTTCCGCCGTTGTAACCAAACAGCGAGTTGCCTGCACCACTCCGGCGAACTCCTCGCCTTTATCGCCAACAGCAACATCGCTGTCGTTGTTTCTCTGTCAAAGACTGCTATCACCGTCACCACGTGCAGGTTTTCATATACAATGAACGTGCACAAGGAGGTGCTAACTCGCCGACAGATGCCGTTTTTAGGGAATCGGCCAAATAGTGGGATCCACTACAACCGTGGTCACACCAATTGCACACCGAAGCATCTCCACCTACCATACAGTGACGAAGCCATTAGCCATTGCCGCTGCCACAATGGGTGCATCAACTAACCGCACAAACTACAACCATCGACGATGGCGCACCGTCGCAATTGAGCGGCGAACTGTTACCACTGTTTCGCTTAACTCACTGCCGTTGCTAAACACACGGCCATCGCGCCAGGTAGCGACTTCACTACGGCCATACTCCACCGAATTACAGACTCATCGCTAAACGGTGGGCTACGATCGCCGCATTAAACTCCATTGCGAGTTGTCTCCTCGTAGCCACTTCCCACCGCCTTGGGTCTGTAAGCCAGTGGGGCCCTTCATCAACCACTAACCCACCGTCAAGATTAACGGCGATGGTCACAATCCCGATAGACGCACGCTATCGACGCTGATCGCCACACCTCTATTTGGATCCGTGCCACCACGATTGACGACTGCATCGCCAAATCGCCGATCTGACCCCCGTCTTCTCACCGTCCCAATTCGCGACATAACGCCAAGCAACATCGCCGGACCACCATGACCGGCTACACGCCATCGGGGCTGTACCAGATTCGCGAAGATGTCGCTGCCATAACCGCATGAACTTCATCGGCCACTATCTCACCGGCGAAAGCCAGAACGGAGCAACAGGCATCACTGTCACCGCCAAAGTTTGTCGGCGTCGCTGTTTAGTCCAAGCTTTCGCCATGGTGACCATCAGACGCACGGCCTTCGTCTGCAATCGACGTCCCCAAGGAGAAAACGGCCAGATCTAGACTCATCGGCAGTGATCGGCGCTGACTCTTCGGCAGTTGGTGGCTCTAATGATGGTGGTCCTGTGGTGACACCACGGCTGGCCCCTCTGGTGAAAGAGAAACTGACTTTCATCAGGTGCACTCTTTCCATCTTATGAAATTATGTGTTAACCCCATAATTTTGCATATTTCTGGTGCTTGCCCATAATCAAGATTTAATTAAATCTTATAATGTGATTTATCTACGCATATTAGCCTACACATCAATTGCTATATTCGTCGCTAACACCTGTATACACAGACTTGTTTGTACACAACATAATACGCAACGGCTATGATTCTAAGTGTCAGCACGGTTAACATATGCATGCATATTGTTTAAATACTTTAATCTAGACCTATTCATTTTTTGGTCTAGCATCACCTAATTGCTTCAATTGGCTAAACACTTTCAGGTCATCCGAGTGTTAATAATTGTTCATTATGCCTCACTTGCGTCATGCAATACGGTACAGCTGCTAACCGACAGGGTAATAATGGTGTCATAGCGTATGATTACTACCAGTTTAGTGCTAAATTGTAGTTGCCTTTATCAGCTCATGCGCTCTCTTGCTATATTTTCGCGAGACATATTTTTTCCTGTTACGAGGGTTTGTACTGCAAACCATTTCATAAGTAAAAAAAAAGTTTCACAGCCCTCTGTGGCTTTAGTTACGCATAAAGCTTTAGTTGTAGCATCATGCCGGCTTAACGTAACAAGCTGACTTATGTGGTAGAGAGGCACACGCTACTAGTAATCTGGTAGCTCTGAGAGCATTGCATGCATATGTTGATAACATTGCTAGTACATTCGGTAGCTTGGATAGCCTGTGGCTGTGCAATTAGCAAATCAATGGCATTACTTGCTAGAGTTGCTAGAGATTGTTGCACATCCCCGGACAACATTTCGACAGCATATGACACAATTTTTATTGCTCATCCGGTGGCATGCGAACAAGCTATGATCCTCTAGCTTTACTTGTTCGTCATCCTAAGTCGACAGACTCTACTTGAAGTTTTGTAAGCATACCCTACATAATGACTAAGAAGCCATCATTGCATCTATGCCTTGACCTGCTCGTCACCACTCATGCCATGAAAAAATCCATAGAACAGTTGCAAACCTTGGTCAGTCGTCCCTCTTAGATGTGTCAAGCACTACAAACCATCACCTGTCAACGGCAACATATTCAATGATGCCTCACCTAACCTCCTCATCATGATGCTGAGAGCTTTTATAACCAATGGCCAAGGTCACCCAACAATGAATTTAGAAATACTCTCGCCATCTGCATCACAAGAAGAACCAAGACTGTTGACCGTCGCAATGGCTACATCACTTGTTCTAAATGACGAGTATTACCATTATTCAAGGAATAAATGACCTAAGAAGAGATATTATGAGGCTCACTAGTAGATGCTCTAACCACTCATGACCGACACTTTGAGAAGCTCAGCATCACATCGCCAGTTATCATTCGGCACACCTTCACTAAGGACATTTGTGTTGGTCTAGCCTAATGCCCGTGCTCATCTCTATAAAGATTCACCTAAGCATTGGCCCAACTGAGTAATCGTACTCCTTTCACGAGGAGTCATCTAAGCCTCATAGAGCAGAAATTCTTCGAATTCCTAGCTCACTGTTCTCCAAACTGAGCAGCAGAGATATGATGGACTCCTACTTTGCTAGACCGAGCAAACAAGCTCCTTCAGGCCTCTCAAATTCTCTCATGCTCAAAAATAAAGTGAAGAGAAATGAAACGAGTTCTCCTTATATAGAGATATTATTGTAATCCAATAGCCAAGATCTCACGACTGTTAGGACAACCAAAACATGATGACAATTAATTAGCACAATAAAGGGGTAAGTTTACCCTTGTACCCCTTGATAGAAACTTTGAGAAAGCCGAGTGGATACGCTACTTCACTCGAATCCTCTATAAAGCCTCTTCCTCTACTCGCCCAGCCGAGTAAATGAGTTGCACTTGAGGTCTAAACCTCCACTCACAAAATTAAGCAGACGAGCGTACAGACCCATGCCTCTGCTCTGGCCAAGTAGACAAGCGCATTTGGTCTTAGCCTCTACCAAGCAGACGAGAGCATGGACCCATGCCTCTACTCACAAGCGCCTTTGGTCTTAGCCTCTACCGAGCAGACGAGCACATAGACCTATGCCTCTGCTCTATCTGAGTAGACGAGTGCATTTGGTTTTAGCCTCTGTCGAGCAGACGAGCGCACATAACCATGCCTCTGCTCTGGCCGAGTAGATAAGCGCATTTGGTCTTAGCCTCTGCCGAGCAGACAAGCGCACAGACCCATGTCTCTACTCACGAGCGCCTTTGGTCTTAGCCTATGCCGAGCAGACAAGCACACAGACCTATGCCTCTGCTCTTACTGAGTAGACGAGTGCATTTGGTCTTAGCCTCTGCTGAGCAGACGAGCGCACAGACCCATGCCTCTACTCACGAGTGCCTTTGGTCTTAGCCTCTACCAAGCCGACGAGCACACAGACCTATGCCTCTGCTCTAACTGAGTAGACGAGTGCATTTGGTCTTAGTATTTACCGAGCAGACGAGCGCACGGACCCATGCCTCTACTCACAAGCGCCTTTGGTCTTACCCTCTGCCAAGCAGACGAGCACACAGACTTATACCTCTGCTCTAACTGAGTAGACGAGTGCATTTGGTCTTAGCCTCTGCCGAGCAGACGAGCGCACAAACCCATGCCTCTACTCACGAGCGCCTTTGGTCTAAGCCTCTGCCAAGCAGACAAGCACACAGACATATGCCTCTGCTTTAACTGAGTAGACGAGTGCATTTGGTATTAGGCTCTGCCGAGCAGACGAGCGCACAAACCCATGCCTCTACTCTAGTCGAGTAAATGAGTTCTTTTGGTCTTAGCCTCTCCCGATCAGATGAGCAATAGACCCATGTCTCTAGTCGAGTAGACGAGCTCCTTTGGTCTTACCCTCTGCCGAGCAGACGAGCGCATTAGACCCATGCATCTGCTCTAGCCAAGAAGACAAGCACATTAGACCCCTTTTGCCTCTACTCGCTCAACCGAGTAGGCGAACTCCATTCGAGGTCTAAGCCTCTGCTCACAAAGCCGAGCAGACGAGCACATTAGACCCCTCTGCCTATACTCGCCCAGCTGAGTATACAAGCTCCCTCCGAGGTCGGTCTCTATGCTCGCGAATCTGAACAGACGAGCACCTTTAGAGCCTTTCAATCTCTATGCTCGCCAAGCCGAGAACACGAGCACTTTTAGAGCCTCTAAGCCTCTGCTCGCCAGGTCGAGCAGATGAGCACATTAGAGCCTCTCAATCTCTCTGCTCACCAAGCCGATTAGACGAGCATCTTTGGAGCCTCTAAGCCTCTACTCGCTAGGCCAAGCAGACGAGCACTTTAGTCTCAGTCTCTCTGCTCGCCAAGTCGAGCAGACGAATGCCTTTAGAACCTCTACGCCTCTGCTCACTAGGCTGAGCAGACGAGCACATTAGAGTCATCTCGCCAAACCGAGCAGGCGAGCGCCTTCAGAGTCTCCTAAGCCTTTGCTCGCTAGGCCGAGGCGACTAGCACATTAGTTTGTTTGTCTGCTCGCGCAGCCCAACAGATGAGCTCCTTTAAGATTCTACTCGACCAGCTGAGGAGACGACTACATCCATGCTATCTACTCAGCCAGCCGAGCAGACGAGCAGGGTTAAGGCCTCTACTCTGCCAATCGAGTAGGCGAGCCTTTCTAAGCCTGTAGTCGGCAGGCCGGGTAGACAAGCCCGCCTTTGCCAAACCCAAAGTTTCTGCACTATACCAATGAGTGAGAGATATCACTTTTGGTTTAAATTCCTAACGCGAAACCTCCCTTAATAAAGTCTAAAATTCGATGCTAAGTCAATTATCCCACTTCCACGTTCTTTCTTAGAAAGAACATGGAATGGGGGGCAAATGATATGGGTAAAAATATACACCCGTGGAAAAGCAACACGTGTCGCCACCAGAGAGTTTCGAAACCTCCCCATGACTCTTAGAGAGGTGGGAAGTGGCATTTACCCACTCTCCCACTCTCCCATTATGGGTAATAATCACCCATGAATTTTGTTAACTCCCCATAAAAGCTAGAAAATCCCAATTAAGGGAAAGGACCCTTTAAGACATTCCTATAAAATGGAAGTAAAAACGAGAGAAGAAGGTAAGTTCTGACGATCTAATATTTTTAGATATTCTCGCAAAATTGCTTACTGACTTAAGCATCGGAGACCCCCCGCCGGAGCCCCCTCCGGGGGTCCCGGCGCGTCACCGTTTGCTCGTGTTGTGCTTTGCAGGTTTGCTCGCGTGCTCGTTTGGTCCCAACCGACGCTCTTTCGGTGCCGGTCAATTTTTGGCCACAACAATAGACTAACGTCAACCCACTGCCGATTTCTATTTTTTCTTCCCGAGATCTGTAAACCATAAATAACAATAGAATAAAGATAAAGAAACATACCGAAAACTTGCCGGAACGATCTCTTCGATCTCTCTCTCGGTATCTCTCCCTCTCTCTAAAAACCCACATATACAAAGCCATAACCACAAGATGCAACAGCCCCCTTCCAGGGCCGACACCTAGCCCATACACACAAGCACACGGCTGAATTTCAGCCTTTCCCTTTGCCCATGCACACACATGATCTCACGGTTCTCTCATGTATCACTGTGTCACTCCCGAAAACCCACGGCAAACCTATTCTCATGGCCATACACCCAAATCCCTTCCCCCATAAATCACGGAGTAAACTAGAGGGAAAATAAGGGTTAGGAACTTACCAGAAAGGTGGCTTCGATCGCCGGAAACCCCTTCGTTCCATCCTTCCTATCTCTCTCTGTAATTCTCTATCTCCTTCTCAAAATGGGTCTAACGGCTAGAAGGGGAGCCTTGGATGGCTGCCCTAGATAATATTGTATTTATATGTGTAAAAATGCAAACCCTAATTAGATAGGAAAAGAAAATCATACCCACTTATTTGTCGCTAAATCTTCTTGCCCAAATTTATTTATTTATTTATTATTATTATTTTTGCGAAAATGGTTCAATAATGGAGTATTTACGATAAATTATCTGTTAGGAAAAAATATGAATAGTTGTTACATAGTCCCGCTTCCGTAATCGTCGCTAGAAGTTGCCATATAAATACACCGATGCTAAAAATGAATCGTTGCTAATAACTACACCGCTACTAAAATTTTAATTGTCACTAAAAACATTTATACCGATGTTAAGATAGATAATTCGCCGCTAAAATACACGTTGACGTTATACATATACATATATAAGGATATATCATCGCTAAAAGTTTACCAATAAAATTTTCGCTCATAGAAATCGACTCTAAATCTTGCACATAAAAGTCGTCGCTCAAATTAACTAACCAGCTAGCATTATCATGGTTGAGGGTGTTACAGCAGCCATCACCGCGCGACGCAAGGCAGCACCCCGCTGCTACTTTCTCTTCTTCTCCGTCACACACGGCCGCTTCACACCACACATCCATGCAACCCATCGTCCGTACTTCCATCCGCTTACGTTCCATGGTAGCCATTGTTGTACGAGCCCATCAAGGCGCCATGGCGGTTGCCTCAATCCCACGTTTTTATCTATACCCCTAGATATTACATCCAATCTTTATATATATACTAACAACTATTTCATATCAAGGGAGACCCATGTACATCTACCCATAACATCAATTCATATCAAAACTTAACACCAAAGCAAAACTTACCGGAAAATGTCCTTCGATCGCCGGAGATCTCCCTCTATGCGCTCAGCCGTTTCTAGATAGTTTTGAATTCCTAGGGCCCGGCTGACCCCGTAAGGTTAATTATATATACAAGAAAGTAGAAAACCTAACTTGAGGAATTTCATAATAGCCCCCTAATTTTTGTTAGTTAATTAAATTGTCCCCGGCTTTCTATTATTGCCAAAGAAAAGACCCAAATAGCTACTTACGATATTTTACAAGTTAGATAAATTATTAACAGGTTGTTGTGTCACTCGCTTCACCAATTTGTCGCCAAAGGTCTCCAAAAATATCATTACGCTACTTATTACTAAGATCTCAATCAATAGCGCCTATCGGTAAATTTACAACTTACGGTAAAAAAAAATTAGTCGCTAAAACTTCTAATCCAACTTATGATTGCGAAAAATGGTCCAAAAATAAAATACTTACGATGAACTATATGTTAACAAATTATTAACGATTGTTACGCTAACTCGCTCCACTATCTGTCGCTAAAATTGGTCACGTAGAAAATATTAATGCCAACAAAAGAATTTCGTCGCCAAAAGAACTCAAATAATTACTTATAAACTTTTCGCTATAAGTCGCTATAATAAAAGTATCAATGCTAAGCAGGAGTTCGTCGCTAAAAAGAAGCAAATATTTATTTATTTTTTACTTGTAAAATTTGCCGCTAAAAGAATTAAGTAAAATTCGTTAAAAATTAATAATTCAAACCTAAGATCGGGATATTACAGTTTCCATGCATCGTTGATCTTATAACAAATATGAGAGTATATATCTTCATGTTATAATGGTAAAATCATGTATGATAGTCTACTAAAGATGAACTTTATAAGGTGAATATCATTAGATCACCACCTCAAGACATATTTGGAGTTCTGACTGTAAGCCACAACTGTCCTTGTATTCCAAGGCACTGTGCGCGTATGTGAGTGTGAGTGTCTGTGTCTTATGCTTATATTTGACAGGTCTTGTGTCGTTATGAACTTAGAAAAGCATAATTTAGATTTTGAAGTAATGCAGCAGTAGTGTCATCCAAGTACTACCCTAACTGAAATTGATGATATTTATGTTTTGAGTGTGATAATATAACGTTGTTGAAGAAACCTACAGTGATTCTACTTGCTCTTGAAAGAGTCTAAAAGGAACTTTTTGAATATAGATTATCCTTGTTAGTTCATCCCCTCAAAAGGGCATTTTGTTACTGGTGTGTCTATGTAGTATATAGACATCTTTGTTAGCACGGTGTCTGTGTCTATCTACTACAATGACTGTTTTTCATATGATTGTGTCTCTTCTTTTGTGTAACTAATGATTACGTATGATCTAATTGTTCAGGTTTCTCAGCATAAAAAGGTAAAGAAGAATTTCGTCACTTTGAAAAATTTGCAAAATATGATACAAGAATGAAAGGGGGTACGTACGTAGACGAGTCTTCACCTTTTTTAATGCATTCTGTTTGTCGATTAGTTTTTTAGTTTAATTCGACTTATGTTATACCGGTTAAATTCATAACCTTCTTTCTTGAATTTTTAAATTTTCAGTTTTATATGACTGGAAGACATCAAAGCTTTTGTTGGACTTAAAAGAACCGATATGAACTGTGATGACATTTTGGATGAGATGTATATATCTTTAGGTTGGTTGTTCAATGACATTATATTTGTTTGTTTTTGAAATTGAGAACATCTGGATGGTTATGTAATTAGGATTTGAATGACGGATATGATATAGTTGAAGAATGACATTAGCTTATGCGTAATAATGAGTTTATTAGCTCGATAGATCAACTTATAAGTTGTTCATCATTCGTGTTGGATTGGAGCAGGATTACATAAAATATACTTCACTTTTACGTAGCTATTACCAGTGTTTTTATCAGATTTTACAATATGGCAGGCAAAAAATTAGTAACAATTGCTTAAAAGTGCCGTAAATAGGAACGACATTTCTAAGATAATGCCACTAAACAAAACTAGCAGTTGACGGAAGTGATGCTAAATTAACGATATTTCAAAGATTGTGTCGCCAAATAAACAATAGCACTTTAAAAGAAGCGTTGCTAGATAATGTCGCTAAACAAAACTGCCCCTTGAAGGAAGTGTCGTTAATTTTAATGATGTCTCAAAGATAATACCGCCAAATAAAAATGGCACTTTAATATAAGCATTGCTAACTTAGCGACACTCGAAAGTGTCAGTTGACTATTGACCCCATAAGAGGCACTTGAAAGTGTCGCACAAAAATGTCGTAAGTGGAATGTAACGTGTATAACAAGTGTCGGGATATTCCCGCCGGATAAATTTGCGACGCTTAAGAAAAGCGTTGATAAAGTGTCGGAAAACTACTTTGCACTTTTAATGTCATTGGCAACACTTTTCTAGTGTCGCCACAACCTTTTTTTTTTTTTTTTTATTATTGACATGTGTGTGCTGTTTGAGTTTCTTTATGAGGATCACATCATTTGTAGTTCATTTACAAACTTGGCTTATGCATAGTATTTCTTTAATCGGTCTAGATTGACTAATTGTGACAATTTGATCCATCTAAATCGACTATATAGCTATACCCGCTTTCATGATTTGCTTGATCATATAGGGCCTGGCCAATTAGGTTTGAACTTTCCTCGTAGCTTCAAGATTTGTCTAATATTCTCCTTAAGTACTAAATCTTCATCTTTCAAATCAGGTCTTTTCATTCTTTAGTTAAACAGCTAAGCGATTCGTTTTCGATAACCCTGAATGTGGTAGAGAGCTTTCAACATCTTTTCATCTACCAGCACTAGCTCTTCAAAGCGGTTGCACACTCAATCTTCCTCTGCTACTTGGTTCTTCAACAATACCTTGAGAGAGTCTATTTCCAATTCCACTAGGAGGACGACTTCCATACCATAAACTAGAGAATAGAGGGTAGCCCCGGTTGATGTTCTTACTGATGTCTTATAGCTCCAGAGGGCATAAGGAAGCTTGTCTAGCCAACTCCGACAAGAATCTATCATCTTACTCAGTATGTTCTTTTCGACGGATTCTACAGCCCCATTGATCTATGGACGTAGGGTGATGAGCGATGTTCGATGATACCATATTCTTCAGCTAAACTAGGGAAGTTATGTTGTATAACTCTCGAGGGGGGAGATGTTGTAGATTGACGTATACTGGGAATTTATGACACATTTTCACGTGCTCGATGTAGTCTTGTTCCATCGTGCTCTAGTAATATTCTTGTCAAAGGACTTTCTTTGCTAGCATACGGTCATTCTCGTGTGGTCCATTTATCCTGAATGTATATCTTCCCTAATCTTCTTTCTCAGTCACACACAGTAAGTGTTGTCCATTAAAAGGTCTTTACACATGAATTGTGATGCCCACGTCCTAAAAGATACAAGGTCTTTAATCTAAAGATCTGTTAGGGTAATTACCGTCCTAGATAATGTTCCGGACATCAGGCAAATGGTTATAAATGGGTGTACAGGTGTTTTGGAGATGAGAACTTTTGAGGTAGAAGATGATAAGTGTTACTATTGGGCGATCACTTTTTATCAGTCTAAATTCCTATTATTTTTAAATGCCATTTTAGGTATTAATTTGGTTAACTGCAAAATATGTAACCCTAGTTAGTTTTGCAATTCGAGCGTGAAATGATGTTATCTTAATTGTGATTCTTGATTTATTACACATAACAAATTAGATTATTTTCGCCTGAAAATTTAACAGTGTTTTTATTTATTTATTATTATTATTTTACCGTTGAAATGTTTCAGTGTCTAAAGTTTCAATACTTTTTATATCGTTTATCATGTGTAGCATTTTCGGTCGCCTTGTGTGTTGTTAAGAATCGGAGGGAGTCTAACACATGTATAGATGAGTTTTGAAATTATTTCTGGTCATGTTGGACGTTAGGAGAGTATTTTGACAATTTTTCATTCTCGATGGCGAATTTAGTAGTACCATATGCAGGTGAATCCTATGCTTTATTAGTGTGCAAGGTGCATGTATTTGTGTATTTTGACAAAGATTGTCGTGTTAGTGCTATGGGCGCAAGTGTGTGATGTGTTATTGGTTTGTGTATATGTCTGAGTAAGAAGAAGAGACAGATAGAAAGAAAGGGGATGAGTATTGGTACGGGTTGTCGAGAAGGTGGGGTGTGTTAGTCGTTGTCTTGTAGAGTTCAAAAGCGTGAGTAAGGGAGTTAGAAAAGCCGAATGGAGTTGGACGCATACGGATAGAAGGAGAATGAAAGAAATTGAGGAAAAATGGCAGATTTACTCTAAGTGATTTTTCGAAAAAATGGAGACGGGCGCGTACACTATTGGCTCGTTCAAGAGGAGCTTGGAATGGATTGCATAGTTCTTTTGGTCAGGTGTAGCAAGCAATCATCACACATGATTCTGGTATTGAGGAAATGTGAAGCATTATGTAAGTGACCTTTTTGATCCATCTAGTGTATTTTTGAGAAATCTATGTTAGTCATAAATGAACTGCTTACAGTTAGCTAATTACAAGGGATGAGACCTGTTTAGGAAATTAATACCGAGTTTATAACATCATTGCCTAGATCGTATCCTGATATGATTTGCCCTATATAGGTTACTTCGAAGGATTTGTGGTTAAGGTTGATTAGCTTAACATAGCATCGGATCGAGGTAAGGGATTTCTATCCGAAACCCAATTTCATCCATTTGTTCTCGTGAATACTTTTCTGATTTTTTATCAAATTTTCTTTGAACTCTGTTATAATTGTTATGAATTACACCATGTCTTGAGCTTTACACGTTTATTGAAAATCTTATTCTATGCTCAGTACTTATTTCTCGTTGAGTGTCGATTTCGTCATTGTAATATCGCTTATTGCATTCTGCATATTGACATGAATTAGTGTATTGAGGAGTTATAAGGATGGTCTGTATCGGGGATGATATAAGGATGGTTTGTTATTATCGCGTGATGCTAGTACCTTAAAGGTCTAGCTAGTGTTCATATGCATATGTAACCACAGCGTTAGTGAGCATCGTCTTTGTGGCTTTACTAAGTGATTACCCTGCACTGCCTGTGTGGCTTTGCTAAGTGATTATCCTGCACTGTTTGTGTGGCTTTGTATTGTACTCATGTTCAATATCATCTACATCGTTTCAGTGTGATTGAAATTATTTATGTCTCTATATCTGGTTTTAGGGATTGAGTTGAATCTCTTCCCTTATCGTTTTTGAATTGAATCTAATGATCGTTTGTCTTCCTTTTTCTGAATTTTTGAGCGATCTTACTGAGCTCCCAAAAGCTCACCCCTTTTTCTGTTCCCTCCTACAGGTAATAACAAATAATAGATTGCATTGAGTATGGATTACAGCCGAGCGAAGGAAAGAAAATTTAAGTTTTAGTCTTGGTTATTAGAACCTCTGCGTGGGTCAGTGTTGCTATTCAGAATTTTTTACTTAGACTTGATGTTTCAAGTATGACAGTATATTTAGAGTATTATCTTATTCGATGGTTCAGTTGCTCTGATCGGTTAACAGTATAAAATTGGTTGAGTTTAAGGGTATTACTGTCTTAGTATAAATGATCGAGCGAGTGTTAATGTTCCAGAAATTCCGAGATGTTACAAAGATTATTCTTTGTAGCCAATTAAGATATTTTTTATACTGTTAATTTTTTTTGTCTATGTGATACACATTAATACATTTTTTTAAACCTTATAATATACTTATTTTAAAAACAGACCCGAGCTTGTCTCGGATTACTAGGCTAGTGGTAGAGTAGAGGCAGTGTAAGTATGTGTGTTTAAGATGAAAATAGAGTTAATTACGCGGTTGACCACTGTACTATTAGGCAAATTCCACTTTGACCACTGGACATCGATTTGTGTCATAGTAACCACTAAACTTTGAAATTCGTTTCAATCAGGTCACTCCGGCAAATTAATCTTGACGGCGTTAGGTTACTCAGGGGTATATTGGTCTTTTTACGCTAGTCTTTATGAATTTTCCTTTTCTTTCTCTATTTTCCCTCTCTCTCTCTCTCTCTCTCTCTCTCTCTGTTATGTCCCTCTCCGTCTCACACAGATGCTCCCCCAACCCACACACATTTTCACTGTCACATACACATACGCATACCCATGCACACACATTGCCCCCCCACCCCTCTCTCTCTCTCACACATAAAGACACACACACACATAAACACACACGCTGCTGCCTCACACAGTGACACACGCACAACACACAGACACACACAAAGACCCACAAAATATATACAGACACACACACACACACACACAGTGTCTCACACACATTGCCCCCCCCCCCCCCCTCTATCTCTCTCTCTCACACAAAGACACACACACACACACACATAAACACACATGCTGCCTCACACAGTGACACACGCACAACACACAGACACACACAAAGACCCACAAAATATATATATATATACACACACACACACACACAGTGTCTCACACACATTGCCCCCCACCCCTCTCTCTCACACACACAAAGACATACACACACATAAACACAGACGCTGCCCACACAGTGACACACGCACAACACACAGACACACACAAAGACCCACAAAATATATACAGACACACACACAGTGTCTCACACACACCCACACACAGTGTCTCTCATGCACACACACACACATGCATAACGGCATTGTTGCCTCCCTCACCAACACTAACAACACTAACTCTTTCTCATTTGCACGTCCTATTCTAATGCAGATTTCAGTCCCTTGGATCGTAAACCAAATTCTTCTCATCTAGCAGCAGAGGGTGCGTTTCTGGCACCTAGTCCCCAGGCACAAAGAAAAGGGTTGAAACCTGTCTGGGAGGTGCAAATGATGCTATCTTACCAATCCACCTAGTCGACTCCCTGCCTTGCTTCATCCAACATGTCAATGCTTAGTTGAACCCTAAGCTAACATTCCAACTGATTTGCGACGAGGAAGTAATCTAGTAGAGAAAAAGGCCCTACTAGTCATAAACCATCTCATGCCTAGTTGTCAAATAGATTTGTGAAGCTTTGCCATGGTGTATTATTGAGATTTCCAGATTTGGCGTCATAGGTGGCCAAGGTGATAGCCAGGCCTGGTAATTAAAGGCAGTGGTTTGTGTTTGTTGGCGGCTTTGGTAGCAGCGTAGTGCCAGTGGGAGGGTTACAAACCGAGGGGAAGGTGGCTGAGAGTTGTTTTAGATGTGGGGGTAGTTAAACTCAATTGCTGCTGCTGGTGGGTGGCTCGGAATGGTGACCATGATGGTTGTGGCTCAAGGTCTTGAGTGCTTCAGTGTTCTAGTAATGGAAGAATGTTGTTTATGTGTGTGCGTGTGTGAAGAAGAAGAAGAAGAATAAGAAAGAAGAAGGTGAACAGTGAATGGACGGTTGTACCCCTAAATAAACGGACTTAAATTGACGGAGTGACCTGATTGAAACGAATTTCAAAGTTTAGTGGTTATTATGACACAAATCGATGTCCAGTGATCAAAGTGGAATTTGCCTAATAATACAGTGGTCAACCGCGTAATTAACTCATGAAAATATATGTGTTTGATCTAGGAGCTTAAAAATAGTAAGTGTAAGCGTCGCTAAAGGCTTGGTTCTTTTCCATTAGTCCCCAGTATAGTTTTTTAAAAGCCACTTCCAAGCTCATTTTGGCAAAGTGCAAATGAGTAAACCCTGTTATTTTTGCAAGAGCTACGATATGGAATTTTTTGGGAGATTTTTCCGCATCCGCGCAAAAATGTTAAATGAAAATACTAAGTTAGACAATTTTTATTTGGAAAATTTACAGTGACCTTGTGTTATTGTTGTAGTGTCTAAAGTTTCTCAGTATTTCGGTACCATTTTTGAGATGTGATGTGGCCAATTAACGCTCATCTAAAATATCAGATTGGAATTTTGATGAGGAAAAAAATCCCTCAAAGGACTTTTGAGTCCAAAAAACCAATCTAGTTTGCTTAAAAAGATGTTTAAAACTATTTTGGTATTTCAATGGTGCGATGGCCGCCAGGGGTTTTATTTTTGGAATTTTCCATTCCTGGGGCGAATTTAGACGACATGCATAAATGCACGCCACGAATTATTATTCTTATGATTTTTCCTTTTATATTCCAATAGAAGAGGATTAGGACCGAAACTCAAGTAAATCTCGGATCCGGTTAGTGATTCAAGTAAGGTCATTTTACTATATTCATGTTGATTACCATATTTTCAATTATGGTATGTAAAAATGTGTGTACTGTATCAGTTTGATGTTTTGAAGGCTTTTATGATAAACAATTGTTTTTGTTTTAAATTACTTATAAGAAAGGAAACTATGCTGCCATGAAATGTTTATGCTTTAACCAATTTCGAACATTGTTTAACCAGACTGGGTGAAACCTTCTTAATGGTTGATGTGCCCAACATTTAATTGGGGAAAATTAGATTTGAAGTCCTTGTCAACTGGACGGAATGCTGACGCGCAGCACTGTCACTAGTGGTCGCCCCTGTGTTCACATTAATGATCATCCCAAAGTGGGATTCCGAGTCCAAGTTAGAAGGACCAAATGCTGACTAAAACATACCTACTTAGTTTTTATTCAATTTAAAACACTTATTGATGATAGTTGTGTTACTGTTTTACTATCTTGAAGGACTGCATACTCAAACCTTATATGTATCTTTACAAGTTATATTCACCGTACCGTTTTGATTTAGCTCACTTCTTATTTTTCAGTTAACGAACTAGATAGACCCAACTCTTACAAGGAACACGAGGTAGAGGCATCGGGAGACGATTGCTAGAGTATAGAAAATCCTTTTGGATCTGATAACGTTTCATTACTTGTGGTTATTAAAGATTGTTGGAATTGTGTAAGGAGCTCAGATCTCCACAAAATTCAGTCCTTATTTGTTAGTCAAGTTCTTTTGAAGAAATTATTAGCGACATTTTGAGAATCCTTAAGTGCGGCTCTTAGTAGCCTGATTAATGGTGTAGGATTTAGCAAGTTCAAGCAATAGTATGCACAGGTTACAATAAGGCCTGGCAGAACCCTTGGTGAGAGCCCAATAACATCTTTAGTCGGTCACGGACCTAACGCACGTGCCCAATCGTGGGTTTGGGTCGTGACAATTGCCTAAAATGACCTAGGACACCTTATGATGACTTGACCGGAAGGAGTCGAGTCATCATAAGGGTCAATGACCGAGATCTAGGTCGCCTACCGTAGGGTTCAATTAAACTACAATGGTTTTGATTCTGGTTAGCTTGACCAGATACATAGGCCATTCGACCACTGATGTTGAGTTCAAACCAATAATATAGGACTAAACTTAGGATTTATGTTAATGCATGTTTATGCGTTAAAAATGCTAAAAACTAATAGAAATTGAGCAGAAACCGAAATGCTATAGTGAGTGCTTGACACATTCCCGTCGTATAACTTCTTTCCTGAATTCGTTTCCTTTATTTCAATAGTTTAGTAGTCATTTGGACATTTTTAGAGTCATTTTCACGTTTTTCTATTTTATGAGTTTAATTAAATAAGATGCGCGAATCCTAAAATCTTTAGACCCACTTTTCAGGGTCCAAAGGATTTTTTTAGGCGGTTCGTTATAGTGGTGAAGGAGGTCGAGGGACTTTCTACGAGCGATGACGATCTACTTAGACTTGTGGTAGAGAAGCTATCGTTGATGACACAGAAAACACTGGTGGCCTGCTAGAGGTTGAGGCTATATAGGAAAGTTATTTATGGCCCAAACCCTGTATTTTGATTTGTGAAAGAGGGGGTAGTGAAGTGCAGATGTTTGGTTTTATATGGGCACAATTGAGCCCCACGTATGAAAAATTAAAAGATGGTAGTAACTCAAAGGTTGGTTTAATGTTTTGGGTGTGTGTGTTTAAAATAAATAAGATTATGTATACGGTTAATTGGGCACCCATTTACAGTCCACTTAAACTCGTGGGTAATTGAGTTGTAAAATAAATGACCCATTTAAGACCAAATAATTAAATGGGTTGATTTGGAAGAGCTTTAACTAGGCGGATTTGGACGAATAAATGAGTTTCGGTCTTAATTGCCACCCTGAATCCCAACATAGTCATAGCATTTTGTGGATGACAATGTACGCGGGAAGTTACATTTATTGTGATAATGTGCCGTGGATAAAAAATTCGGAATGTGTGGGAGTCCCACATTGGTTATTCAGATAATGTTACAACTTAGTCCTAAGTGTATAAGTCTTGTCTCACATTGGTTATTTAGATAAAATCACTACTTATCTCTAAGTATATATATGTTGTCTTGTATTGTATTTTAAGGACAACAATGAAGAGCTATTCTTTGAGAGGGTTTGTTGAGAGAGACAAAGGTCAGTAATCTCTAGTGAAAGTGAAATCGCTGCTACCACCGTGGAGTAGGCTTTTGCCGAACCACGTAAGTCTTATGTGCCTCTATTTTCTGTTATTGTTTTCGATTCACTTCTTCATTACTTGGTGTGAAATCTAGTATACTTTGACAAATGATATCAGAGCTGAGGTTCATGGTAGATTAAAAGCACCTTGCAATGGCGCCAAATACTTCGACGAAGTATGATTTGGAGAAGTTTGATGGATCAAACGATTTCAGTTTATGGAGGATGAAGATGCATGTTGTAGTAATCACTACAAGAAAGCAGGTCTTTAGCGACCGAAGATAGCAGTCGCTAAAGGGAGAGAGGCGGTCGCTAAACGATTTTAGCGACCGCAAAAAGCGGTCGCTATAGGCCTAGTCGCTAAAATTTAGCTATCGCATTTACTAATTGGTCGCTAAATTTAACGACCATGTTGATTATATTTAGCGACCGTTTTGTGCGGTCGCTAATTATTTTTTTTTTGAATTTTTGAATTATTTTTGATTTTAAATATTATTTTATTTCACGACTAGTTTAGCGACCGCCCCTTGCGATCGCTAATTATTTTTTTTTTATTTTTTAATTTGTAATTTTGAAATATTAAATTAGCGACCGCATTTATTTCGTTTAGTGATCGCGATGTGCGGTCGCTAAACCTGGATTTTGCAACAAAAAAAAAATTCAGGTCAAAGAACATGTCCACATCCTGTCCAAAACCAATATCTGTGAGGCCCCGATCTTAATTAGCCACTAATCATTTTATTAAGTTTAAACATATTTAAATTTGGTTGAAATAATGTAATCGTGTTATAATATTTGTATACATAAAATAAATATCGAAATTAATTGTGGGCCAAAAATATAATTATGTAAAACTTTGGGGGTTAAAAAGTAATTATGCAAAACCTTGGGGCCAATATGCAAATATGAAAAGTTGGTATTAGTGGCATGCCATGTGTTGCCTTAGGATTAATTATTTGGTGGTGAGTAAGCAAAAGAAACTAATAAAAAAATGGAAAGAAGTCTAAGTGGATAATTTAGAAACAAAAGGGAAGGTGGGGTTGCAAGACCTTAGTCTCGGCCAAGAGAAACAAAGAGAAGGGAAAGAGTGGGAAAAGAAAAGAGAGAAAGAAGAAGGAAGAAAAGAAAAGAGAGAAAGGAAGAAGAGAAGAAGAGAAGAAGAGAAGAAGAGAAGGAAGAGTAAAGGAGGGGGATTTGCATCAACTTTCTCCTATTGACTTGAGCTTAATTTTCTTGGTAGGTTATCTTGTGTGTTTTTTTTTTTTTGTTTCAGAACATGCATGAGAAGTATTATGATGGTAGTAAAACACTTATATATATTTTCGAAATGATTCAAGGAGAAGGGGGTTCATGTATACTGAAATCTGCAAAAACAGTCATGGAATTAGGGTACTTTTTGGTGCTTAGAAATGTATACTTTTAGTTAAGATATGGACCTGGTTATTTTATATGTTATACTAGTACATGTATAGAGTATACATACCAAATTCCAGATTATTTCAAGTAGTATTACTATGGTTTAAAATTCGTGGATTGAAACCTATTCTGTGAAACTGTACAGTCATGGAATTAGAGTACTTTTGATGCTTAGAAATGTATACTTTTAGTTAAGATATGGACTTGGTTATTTTATATGTTACACTAGTACATGTATAGAGTATACATACCAAATTTCAGATTATTGCAAGTACTATTGCTATGGTTTAAAATTCGTGGCTTGGAACCTATCTTGTGAAACTGTTGCTAGGCAGATTCTGAAGTTTGTCTTTTTAAAGGGCTTAATATGATCTTAAAACAATATTTTCGTGTCAAGTAAAATACTGGGATGTAGATCTTTAAGTCTAGTTTTCATAAATATATAGTTTGACTGTAGAAGCCTTGTAATTAAATTGTTATGATTTTCGGAGTACAGACTACTCCTGCTGCCATTTGAAATACTGGGCAGATTAGGTTACATGTTTGGCATGTATTGTTGATAATACAGTAAATATAACTCGACAGGGGATTAAACCTCTTTTGAGGTACTTGATGAAATTCATGTTGACGTATGTACATGATTATGCATATCACGTGAAGGAGGAGGAAAAAAGTGAGTTGAGGGTGTTATTTGCCGGGGTTGGAAGTTATCCGGCCAGGGTTCTCGTTCTCGTTAATGTCTTGATAGTGCGCACTAGCTATGCGTACTAATTCTCGAAAGGAATTATTGGTGTGCCTGTGATGACGTTGGACTTTTTCTATCGAACCCGCTACATCAGTTGGCTGCGATACGAAAAGTCTCTCGCACTCAGGGAAGGTTGGCTCGTGCATGAGGGGCATATTTGCATATTGATATTCTCGTACTTGGCTTATATTTGCCTTGAACTTTTTGTACTGTTTGGTTATTCTTGGCGAGATCAAGTTAATATTTAGGTCTTGCTTGTCATTCTCGTGTATGTTCTACAAGATTTCAAATCTTGCTCGATATGTTATTCTCGTTTCTTTTGAAGGCAAGTGTGAGCAGATGCTTGCATGTGTTACTCGATATGTTAAATTATTCTTAAGTACGTAGGTATCATCTGTTCAAGTGACTTGCATGTTCATACTAACTATACATAATATGATCAAGTCATGTTTGGACTTAAAAGCACCGGATACCCTACTGAGCCATTAGGCTGACCCATTCCCGATATATTTTTTCTAGGTTCGGAGTCGGAATATTTGCCAAGGGAAGAAGAGGATTACCTCGGGGAGACTCAAGAGTATTACGCTGGGTGAGCAACGTTTTAGTTGTTCTTCTTTTATTTTGGAGTGTAGTACATGTATAGAAGAGAGGTGGTCTGTAATATAATGTTATGTTCAGTCTTTCCACTTTTGGACGACTGTAATGTTTAAGCATACTTCCGCTGTTTCTTTTGAGGTTTTGTAGTAAAGCTCTGTTTATCCTTGAGGTATATGTGTTAACTAGCCTGTTTAGCGTTGCGCCCCTTCCGGGGGCGTGACATTTAATGGTATCAGAGCTATAGTTGCTTGGAAGCCAGGCTAAGATCTTCGGAATTGATTAGTTTATTTGATTCGAAATTCGGTATGGCCTAAACATATTTTTCCACCTGTTCAGGTGTTATATATGGCGGGCCAGAGAAAGGAAAGTATTGTGGGGCAGGGTACACAAGAAATTGATCCTAATTTGCGGGAGATAATTGGATTAGTTGGACGTATAGCTAATGCCCTAGAATCTTCGCAAAATAATCAGCAACACAGTCAGGTTGGCGAGAGTTCTCAGGTGAGATACGCTATAGCTACTGATGATCTGACCTTACTTGAAAGATTTGTTAAGCTTAAGCCTACTGTATTCGCGGGTGGCGCTAATTCAGATGAGGCAGATGAATGGATAAGCAATAAGGAGAAACTATTTGAGAGAATGCAATTAACTCCTTCACATAAAGTTTCTTTGGCTACTTTTTATTTGAGTGAGGATGCGGGGTTTTGGTAGAAGACGATTGATGCGAAGTGGACAGCCGGTAATGTGATAAGAACTTGGGATTTGTTTAATATGGAGTTTAATAACAAGTATATTCCGGCAAGTGTTAGAAGAGATAGGGAATTGGCTTTCCTACTACTTGAACAGAAAAACAAGACTGTACAAGAATATGAAAAGGAATTTACTGCTTTAGCTCGACATGCTTCCTATCTGGTTGAGGGTGGTGATAGGAAAGCCAGAAAGTTTGAAACTGGCTTGAATCCTGACATACAGGAAGCTATAGCACCTCTTAATATCTCTGATTATCACGAGATTGTAGATCGGGCACTTAATATTGAGAGGACTTTGAGGTTTACACGGGCAAAGAGGGCACATATGAGTTTATCTAGGCCCCCGGTGCCACAGTGGCAGGCAGGAAGATTTCCTTCAACATCTGGTGATAGGAAATTTCTAAGAACAGATATGAGGAGTATGGCGTATACACCTAGACCTCAGACACAGGGATTTATGCCCCGACCATTTATAACCGGACCACGACCTCAGCCTAGGCCTGGAGTGAGGCCTACTCAGTATATACCACCTCAACAGCAGCTTGTACAAGCAGTTAGTCGATATTGCACATTTTGTGGTATGACTGGGCATACAGAAGAGGTTTGTAGGAAGAGAAAGGGAACATGTTTTGCATGTGGGACACAGGGGCATCATATGAGGGATTGTCCTAAGAATAAAGGATCTGTGGCTATTACTGCTGGGGAAGCATCTGGTACTGGTATTGGTACCGGTAGAAGGGTGAATAAACCGACGATAAAGGCTAGAGCATTTGCACTGGGACATGATGAGGTACAGGGATCGCCTGCTGTGGTTGGAGCTACTGTTCTAATTTCTGGTTAGAATATTGATTGATCCTGGCTCTACACATTCATATGTCGCATCACATTTCTTACATCATTTGCCTATGATGTCAGAGTCTTTACCTTTTGTGGTCAAAGTCAGTACCCCTGTGGGTGATTCTTTATATACAGATAGAGTGTATAAAGCCTGTGAGATTAACATGAATAACCACATATTGCATGCCAATTTAATTGCACTACCTATGCAGGAGTTGGATGTTATTTTGGGTATGGATTGGTTATCCTACAATCATGCTAGTGTTGTCTGTTTTGCGAAGATTGTTACGTTTACTTTACGTGATCAGTCGGTATTCATGTACATGGGTGATAAAAGTCCAACTGTTGTCCCTATTATTTCTGCCGTACGTGCTCAAAAGTTACTTGATAAGGGTTGTGTGGGATATATTGTGTATGCTATTGACTGTTCAAAGACAGTGACTAGGCTGGAGGACATCCCTATTGTTCAAGAATATTCGGATGTATTTTCTCAGGACTTGATTACTCTACCACCTGATAGGGAGATAGAATTTGTTATTGAACTTGTTCCAGGCACTGCACCTATATCTAAAGCTCCCTACAGAATGGCTCCTGCTGAGTTGAAAGAGTTAAAGGTGCAATTACAAGATTTACTTGATAAAGGTTTTATTAGACCAAGTACTTCACCTTGGGGCTCGAATGTCTTATTTGTTAAGAAATATGATGGTACCTTACTTTTTTGTATCGACTACAGACTGTTAAATCTGGTAACCATAAAGAATAAATATCCATTACCCCATAGCGAGGATTGGTTTGACCAATTGGAATGAGCCAAGATATTTTCCAAATTGTCATCAGTTAAAGGTGAGGGAGGAGGATGTCCCTAAGACTGCTTTCAGGACTAGGTATGGTCATTACGAATTTTTAGTTATGCCATTTGGGGTTACTAATGCACCCGCAGCGTTTATGGACTTGATGAATAGCATATTCAAACCATACTTGGATAGTTTTGTGGTAGTCTTTATTGATGATATTTTGGTTTATTCTCGGGATACCCAACAACATGCTCAGCATCTTAGACTTGTTTTGCAAACCTTACGGGATAAAAAGTTGTATGCCAAATTTGAAAAGTGTATGTTTTGGTTGGAACAAGTTGCTTTTCTGGGGCATATATATCAGTGGATCCGGCTAAGATTGAGGCTATACAAAGTTGGAAAACGCCTTCAACAGTATCGGAGGTACGTAGTTTTTTGGGGTTAGCCGGATATTACCGTAGATTTGTTGAGGGATTTTCTAAAATTGCTGGTCCATTATCCCGTTTGACTCAGAAGAAAGTAACTTTTATTTGGGATGATAAATGTGAGAATAGTTTTCAAGAGTTGAAACATAGATTGGTCAGTGCACCTATTTTGGTTCTGCCTAACGGGAATGATGATTTTGTAATATACAGTGATGCATCTCACAAAGGTTTGGGTTGTGTGCTTATGCAAAGAGGTAAGGTAATTGCGTATGCATCACGTAAATTGAAGCCATATGAAGAGAATTATCCTACCCATGATCTAGAGTTAGCAGCTATTGTTTTTGCCTTGCATAAGTGGAGACATTATCTGTATGGAGCAGTATTTGAGGTCTACACCGATCATAAGAGTTTGAAATATTTATTTTCACAGAAGGAATTGAATATGAGACAACGTAGATGGATGGAATTATTAAACGATTACAGTTGTTCTATTTCATATCACCCAGGTAAGGCTAATGTGGTTGCTGATGCCTTAAGCCGACCGACTATGATTGCTAGTTTAATCCTTAAGGATTGGCGTTTGTTAGCTGTTGTGTGTGATTGGAGGCCGTGTGCAACTAGAACGGGATTTTTATTTGCTAATATTAAAGTTTGGCCAGCATTAATGCAATTGATACGGGAAGCTCAGGGAAAGGACCCAGAGTTGCTAAAAATTAGAACGGAGGTGGAGCAAAGGTTACAACCTGAATTTTCATTATCTTCGGAAGATATATTGAGATTTAGAGATCGTGTTTGTGTACCAAATGATGCCGAGGTTAAACATGAGATTTTGAAAGAAGCACATCAGAGTAAGTACAGTATTCATCCGGGTAGCACTAAAATGTACAGAGATTTGAAATCACATTATTGGTGGAATGGTATGAAAGGTGATATAGCCAAATTTGTTTCCAAGTGCCTAACATGTCAGCTGGTAAAGGCAGAACATCAAAAGCCGGGTGGTTATTTACAGCCTCTATCTATTCCTGAGTGGAAATGGGAGCACATAACTATGGATTTTGTGACAGGTTTACCACGGACTCGAGACGGAAATGATGCCATTTGGGTAATAGTAGACCGTCTTACTAAGTCTGCACATTTTCTTATTCTTTTTATGAAATATTCCATGGAAAAACTAGCTAAGCTATATATCGATGAGATAGTTCGTTTGCATGGAGTTCCTGTTAGTATTGTTTCCGACAGGGATCCACATTTTACTTCTCGATTTTGGCAAGCTTTTCAGAAAGCTATGGGTACACAGTTGGCCTTGAGTACAGCCTTTCACCCTCAGACAGATGGTCAGAGTGAGCGTACTATTCAGACCCTGGAGGATATGTTACGAGCTTGTGTGATAGACTTGAAAGGTAGTTGGGATTCACATTTACCACTTGTTGAATTCTCTTATAATAACAGCTACCATTCTAGTATCGATATGGCTCCTTATGAGGCGTTATATGGAAGAAAATGCAGATCTCCAGTTTGTTGGTCAGAGGTTGGGGAAGGTGAGCTTATCAAATCTGATATTATTCGTGAAACCACTGATAAGATACAAGTAATTCAACAACGTATCCGTACAGCACAGAGTCGACAAAAGAGCTATGCTGACACTCATCGACGTGGTTTGGAATTTTCGGTGGGCGACTTTGTTTTTATTAAAATTTCTCCAACGAAAGGAGTCATGAGATTTGGTAAGAAAGGTAAGCTATCTCCGAGGTTTGTTGGGCCTTATGAGATTTTGGAACGGGTTGGTGATCTAGCGTATCGGGTTGCTTTGCCGCCTTCATTATCTGGAGTACACAATGTCTTTCATGTATCTATGTTGCGTAAATATCAGCCAGATCCTTCACATGTGTTGCACGATCAGCCGGTTCACGTAGAAGCAGATATGTCTTACGTTGAGCAGCCGGTGGAGATTTTGGATCGTCGGGATCAGGTATTGAGGAATAAGGTGATTCCATTGGTTAAGGTCAAATGGCAATACCATGATATTGAAGAAGCTACCTGGGAGCGTGAAGATGAGATTAGGTCTAAGTACCCGCACTTGTTCACATGATCAGGTATGAATTTAGGGACTAAATTCTTTTAAGGAGGGGAGAGTGTGAGGCCCCGATCTTAATTAGCCACTAATCATTTTATTAAGTTTAAACATATTTAAATTTGGTTGAAATAATGTAATCGTGTTATAATATTTGTATACATAAAATAAATATCGAAATTAATTGTGGGCCCAAAATATAATTATGTAAAACCTTGGGGGTTAAAAAGTAATTGTGCAAAACCTTGGGGCCAATATGCAAATATGAAAAGTTGGTATTAGTGGCATGCCATGTGTTGCCTTAGGATTAATTATTTGGTGGTGAGTAAGCAAAAGAAACTAATAAAAAAATGGAAAGAAGTCTAAGTGGATAATTTAGAAACAAAAGGGAAGGTGGGGTTGCAAGACCTTAGTCTCGGCCAAGAGAAACAAAGAGAAGGGAAAGAGTGGGAAAGAAAAGAGAGAAAGAAGAAGGAAGAAAAGAAAAGAGAGAAAGGAAGAAGAGAAGAAGAGAAGAAGAAAAGGAAGAGTAAAGGAGGGGGATTTGCATCAACTTTCTCCTATTGACTTGAGCTTAATTTTCTTGGTAGGTTATCTTGTGTGTTTTTTTTTTGTTTCAGAACATGCATGAGAAGTATTATGATGGTAGTAAAACACTTATATATATTTTCGAAATGATTCAAGGAGAAGGGGGTTCATGTATACTGAAATCTGCAAAAACAGTCATGGAATTAGGGTACTTTTTGGTGCTTAGAAATGTATACTTTTAGTTAAGATATGGACCTGGTTATTTTATATGTTATACTAGTACATGTATAGAGTATACATACCAAATTTCAGATTATTTCAAGTACTATTGCTATGGTTTAAAATTCGTGGCTTGGAACCTATCTTGTGAAACTGTTGCTAGGCAGATTCTGAAGTTTGTCTTTTTAAAGGGCTTAATATGATCTTAAAACAATATTTTCGTGTCAAGTAAAATACTGGGATGTAGATCTTTAAGTCTAGTTTTCATAAATATATAGTTTGACTGTAGAAGCCTTGTAATTAAATTGTTATGATTTTCGGAGTACAGACTACTCCTGCTGCCATTTGAAATACTGGGCAGATTAGGTTACATGTTTGGCATGTATTGTTGATAATACAGTAAATATAACTCGACAGGGGATTAAACCTCTTTTGAGGTACTTGATGAAATTCATGTTGACGTATGTACATGATTATGCATATCACGTGAAGGAGGAGGAAAAAAGTGAGTTGAGGGTGTTATTTGCCGGGGTTGGAAGTTATCCGGCCAGGGTTCTCGTTCTCGTTCATGTCTTGATAGTGCGCACTAGCTATGCGTACTAATTCTCGAAAGGAATTATTGGCGTGCCTGTGATGACGTTGGACTTTTTCTATCGAACCCGCTACATCAGTTGGTTGCGATACGAAAAGTCTCTCGCACTCAGGGAAGGTTGGCTCGTGCATGAGGGGCATATTTGCATATTGATATTCTCGTACTTGGCTTATATTTGCCTTGAACTTTTTGTACTGTTTGGTTATTCTTGGCGAGATCAAGTTAATATTTAGGTCTTGCTTGTCATTCTCGTGTATGTTCTACAAGATTTCAAATCTTGCTCGAAATGTTATTCTCGTTTCTTTTGAAGGCAAGTGTGAGCAGATGCTTGCATGTGTTACTCGATATGTTAAATTATTCTTAAGTACGTAGGTATCATCTGTTCAAGTGACTTGCATGTTCATACTAACTATACATAATATGATCAAGTCATGTTTGGACTTAAAAGCACCGGATACCCTACTGAGCCATTAGGCTGACCCATTCCCGATACCTTTTTTCTAGGTTCGGAGTCGGAATATTTGCCAAGGGACGAAGAGGATTACCTCGGGGAGACTCAAGAGTATTACGCTGGGTGAGCAACTTTTTATTTGTTCTTCTTTTAATTTGCAGTGTAGTACATGTATAGAAGAGAGGTGGTCTGTAATATAATGTTATGTTCAGTCTTTCCACTTTTGGACGACTGTAATGTTTAAGCATACTTCCGCTGTTTATTTAGAGGTTTTGTAGTAAAGCTCTGTTTATCCTTGAGGTATATGTGTTAACTAGCCTGTTTAGCGTTGCGCCCTTCCGGGGGCGTGACAATATCAATCCAAAAGCAATCCGAATCCAATACTAATCCAAGGTTAAATAGGTCCAAAAAATGATTTAAAATTGGTTGAAACGGTTTTGAATGAATGCGTTGAAAGTTTTCAACGCATTCATTCAGAACCGTTTCAACCCCCTGTCTCGCATTCATTCAAATAACTTGTCCAAAGGCTATCTACTCTACACAATAAGTCATAAGGGTCGCATTCATCAAACTATATATAAACATATGCATTAAAATCAATAAATTTTGGATTGAACCAAAATTAGAAAAACGAGTCAAGTATACATACCCCTTATCACTAGCCGGCAGAACAACCAACCCCGTCATCATCTTCTTCATTCCTCGATGAAGGCACATTCGATCCAACAACGTCCTCACCGCCCTGGGGATCACCGGCACTAGGATCAATATCGCTCTGCATGAAGCCATACAAATGATTCAACATAATATATACAAATCAAGATCACATATAGAATGACCAAAATACATAAATACTTGAGAAAATTTGTATTACTTGAAATCTGGGCCCGGGCAAAAAAAAAACCGCCATGGATCATCATCTGAAGTCGCTCATCAAACCATGTGGCGGTGCTCTTTCTCCGTCGCTTCATCCCAAGGACCACTACAACTGGTCTCGCCTGACGACTGAGCTCTGCCAGCTAGCAACGAACGTGCGGATTGACGAGGGTCACCAAGTATACGGTCCTTCTTAGGACCCCTTGTAGCTTCTGACCACAAAGATACCTCGTCCACTATCTGGCTACCATCTGCCTGGGAGTTGACCTGGAATTTTTCTTTATATGAATTACGTATAAGAAAACAATGGAAATGTTAGAGGAATGCTACTGGCCGTAACCAATAAGAATGCAATAGGAATACAAAAGTAATACAAGAGTTGTGTGCTCACCGCAAACTGTTGCGCGCTCTCAGCCACCCACTTCCCATATTTGTTTTGGGGTGTGTGCTCAAAGAGGAGGAGCCTCATAGGAGGGCATGTCTCAGGGTCCTCTTCTCTCAACCTCAGTTCGTGCACAACAAATGGGCCGGAACCAACACTATGCTTCATCGTCTTATCGCTGTGAGCCATCTCCTTGCCTCTCACTCAGCTTCGCCCAGTCTGTTGTACACCAATGCGACACCAGCTGCCCCCACATGGCTTTGGAGAAGTACTCAGGGTTATGGTCCCTGGCCATAGATATATATGTCGCACCCGCCCGAGCTAGCGCCCACCTACTCGCATTGAGCATCCATTTCTTGTAATTTTTGGAACAGTGTCACTCCTAGGCCTGCCTCTCAAGCTCTTGGTCTCCGTCGAACTCAAATTTGAAATAGTTCTGAAGAGAATTCAACACAATTTCAAACACAGTTAATAAGAAAAATTCAACAATAATGTACTTCTAAAACCAAATAAAGCACATAAAAATACTGTGCTCCTTACCAAGAACTTCCCCCAGACAAGTTCCTTGTTTGCTTCCGTCCACGACCCCCACGTCGCATAAGGCTGTGGGAGGTGGGCCTTGATAATAGGACCGATTTTGGTCCTAACACAATCCTCAACAAAGCTAATTACAAGAAATCACAAGAGAGATACATCAATCCCAATGTGAGTGCGTATTAAGTTAGAATTGAGCTTTGAAAATAAAAAACATACTAATTGTCTCGGACATAAGCAGTAATCCTCTGCTCCGGGGTGGCTGGAAGAGAGGTATCCCGCGGGTGATACCTCTCGGTACAGATGAACTAGACGCTGCAAATGATGAAAAAGGAAGACATTATATATATATATATATATATATATATATATATATATATATTGCAACAAATACCTTTCAATTCGACACGAAACTAATATTTTCTCACCATGGTCTGATGCTACTGATGATGAGGTCGGCTGCTCATCAGTAGTCGCGTCACCAATCCTAGGGAGGGGGGGGGGGCGAAGTAGCTCCGCAACGGCCAACTCCACGACCTCGGGGTGCACTGTATCTCGGCATATCTACAAAAAGTGGAAGTGCAAAAGTTAATTGAGTCTGATTAGTTCGCTTGAATAATAAACAACTTAAGCGCAAAAGTAAATCAATTACAATGTAGTTCGCACGAATAACAAACAACTTAAGTGCAAAAGTTAGTACGCTAACAATGTGGCACGGCCGAGTATAAAAGACAACCCAATTTAAATAGTCAACCACCATCAATTAATAATCAATTCAATTTAAATAATAAACACCACATGTGTAAAAGTACATTGATAAGAATCTTTTTGTTTTACACAGGCAATCACTATCACTAACAGACAACGAAACGTCTTCCTCCTCCTCGTCATCTTCGTCCCCTTCATCTCCATCGTCTTCTTCTTCATCATTAACTTTTTCCTCGGAATCATCGTCATCATCATCATCACAGAGGGCTTTAGCATCGACCTCTTCTCTAGCATGGCCTAAATCCCAAAGAGGCTCATCAACAAGATCGTTATCCTCCTGAAGCGGTACCACTGTGGGAGCATCATCCTCTTGGTACATCTAACGAACATATCATCATCAACAAAACCTCTTTTGGTCTTGATAACAGTACGCCAATTTGGGTCTTTCCTTGTCACACCCTTTGCATAGAAAACCTGCATTGCTTGAGCTGCAAATACAAATGGTTTGTACGATCTGAGCCTTGGCCTCATATTAATGTCTACAATCCCATGTCGACTAACTCGGATACCAGCTGTAATGTCAAACCATCTACACTTGAACATTACCAGTCGATTACTCCTGCCATAATAATCTAGTTCAACAACCTCCTCCAACTGCCCATAAAAATCACGCTCACTATATTATAATAGTCACCTTTGACTAAAACTCCACTGTTTTGGGTTTGTTTACTAAGGTCAACTTCCATCGTGTTAAACCTAAACCCGTTAACGATGTACCCTTTATAACACAAAACTAGTCTACTAGGGCTAGCAGCAAGCAATTTAAGACGAACATCAACTCCATCATGGGCGGTCTACAACAACAAACAATTTGCACAAAGTATTAAGTTATTACCTGTGGTCTTTATTAGAAATAAGATGTGGTTTTAAAACTTACGCACAGTCGGAATCACTCAGGGAACGCGTTGTTTCGCATTTTTTCAAGTTGTCCATCTGACATCCCAGGGTTTGTGAATAACACTTCCTCATCGTATTCATTGTATGTTATATAGCATCGTCATTATATTATGTTCTTGAACTATGAGAAGAAAGATATATGCATTCATGAGAGCGTACAATGTTGCGGCAATATACTCTTCCTCTGATAAATATCGACCACTCCTTGCTCCAAGTGCACGACTAAGATGCATGAATATGGAAAGACGCTCATCGAATTCTATGTCGACACTATTGTCATTGCGACCAAGCCGATTCATCTTTGTATCGGCATCAGTCTCAAAGTAAAGGGAGCAGAAGTTGGTAAGTTCCTTAA
This sequence comes from Escallonia rubra, assembly GCA_033065855.1. Lineage (NCBI taxonomy): Eukaryota > Viridiplantae > Streptophyta > Magnoliopsida > Escalloniales > Escalloniaceae > Escallonia > Escallonia rubra. The sequence goes on from JAVXUO010002784.1 coordinate 80,175, forward strand.
GGATGTAAGCCTCTGCAATTGAACCTTCAACGCGGGCTTTGTTACGCACATTTTTCTTCAAGTCAAACATATACCTATGTAAGAAATAAGTCATTTTCAGTAAACAATGCATGTGTGCAAGTATGAAATACAATTTAAAGATGGATAGGCGACATCACCTCTTCAATGGATACATCCACTGATACTGCACAGGTCCGCCCACTCTAGCCTCATATGCTAAGAGAATGGTCAAATGCTCCATCGAGTCAAAGAATGACGCGGGAAATATTTTCTCTAACTTGCACACTGTCTCAACAATGTTTTTCTCAAGAATCTTAACATCATTCTCTCGAAGCACCTTTGAGCACAAATCGCGCAAGAAATGACTAAGTTCAGTCAATGCTTCATTTACTGGCTTGGCAAGAGGTCACGAAAGACAATTGGTATAAACATTTTCATAAACCATGACAATCATGACTCTTTAAACCATAAAACTTATAATCAGCAAGGTTGCAACAACATGATATATTAGATGCATAGCCATCTGACAGCTTCAGCAATTTAACCCACTTGCACACCTGTTGTATCTGCTTTTTATCCAATGTATAGACTGCTTTGGGCAAAACTAGCTTGCCATTAACCATTCGTGGATGTAATTCACGCCGTATACCCATCATATGCATATCTCTGTGTGCTTTTTGGGTGATCTTTTGATTTGCCCTTGACATTCATGACTGTATTAAATACATTTTCAAAAAAATGTTTCTCAATGTGCATAACATCAAGATTGTTGTGGAGAAGGAGGGTCGGCCAATAAGACAGCTCCCAAAAGATGCACATTTTCTTCCAGTTGTGTTTTTTTTCAAAGCTAGGAAGTTTTAGACTGGCAGCAAATTTTCCAAATGGTACCGCATCCATGTCAAGGTCCTTTACGCACATATACACTTCTTCCCCAAACAATCTGTCATGTGTTTTAACGCAATGCTCCACAGTTTTATCAAACTTATCTTTTTGCCTTCGAAATGGATGATTAGGTAGTAAGAATTGTCTGTGACACCCCCGAAAGAAGCCTTCCCCCCGTGCTTTAAGGTGAAAGCTTTACTCACTTCCATACAATAAGTACATGCCAACCTACCATGTGTACTCCACCCACACAACATACTGTATGCAGGGAAGTCATTGATAGTCCACATGACTGCTGCCCTCAAGCTGAAGTTCTGTTCAAGAGATGCATCAAATGCTGGACTCCAACTTCCCATAGAATTCTTAACTCATCGATCAACAACCGTAAGTACACGTCTATATTTTTACCTGGGCTTGTAGGTCCAGGAATGAGTAATGATAAAAACACGAACTGCTTCTTCATGCACATATCCGGAGGAAGTTTATACAGGACAATGATCACAGGCCACGTAGAATAAGGTGTGCTAGAATGCCCAAAAGGATTAAAACCATCAATAACAAGGCCAAGTCGCACATTTCGAACCTCTGCAGAAAAAGATGGGTGTCCGCGATCAAATTCCTTCCATGCCTCTCCATCGGCAGGGTGTCTCAATAAATCGGGAACTTTGCTGCTGACGTTGCTATGCCATTTCATGTGCTCTGCCGTTTTAGAAGAGTAATACAACCTTTGAAGCCTTGGTGTCAGTGCAAAGTATCGCAATATCTTCCATGCTATCTTCCTTTTCTTCCCACTAGTTGGTTTATACCTTACGTGGCAACAAACCGGACACTCATTCAAGTCATTGTTCTCTTTCCAGAATAAGACACAATCATTATTACATACATCTATCTTCTAGTACCCCAAGCCAAGTTTCATCATCATTTTCTTAGCACTATAGTATGTGTTAGCTAGGCAACTTCTCATCCCCTGGCAACATTTCTTTATTAAGCTTTAGAAAAATATCAAAACCTCTATCACTAAGACCATGCTCAGACTTTAAGTGTAGCATCCTTGTCACAGTAGATAACTTGGTGTGCTTTGTACTTCCATTTCATATTGGCTCCTCAGAGTCTTTTAACAAATTTATAAAACTTATGTGCACTCGGGTTTGGCTTTTCTTCCACATTAGGATTACAATCATTAAAATAGTTATCCCAGTTAATCCCACTAGGCCCAGCTTCCATTACCATATGTTGATACTGAGAAAATCCTGAATCTGTAGGACTACTATTTGAACTCAGTGGGCACCTCAGTGGTCACCCTCAGAATTGGTTCCCCGTGCTGAGTCCAATTCGTATAGTTACTCATAAAACCTTTATGGAAGAGATCATAAATTACATCGTCGGGGGTTTTCCAACTTAACAGCTGACAATCATTGCACGAATATTTAATCGTGTCGTCATCCTCAAAGTCTCGTTTATTCAAAGCGAAGTGAATAAACCCGTTCACTCCCTGTCAAAACTCTTCTGATACCCAAATCCCACTTGGAGCAATCCTCCATTGTATCCAACTTCTATCTAGTGATATGATATATATCTCTCACTACCTGTTGAACCTATACAACTCGAGTTCCAATTTAACCTTCAATTTGAAAAAAAATATATTGAGTAGTCACTTAGAGTTAATAACCGTCAATTAGTCTTTATTAAGCGTTAATTAGGGCTAGTCAGTGTTAATTAAGGCTGATTAGGGCTAATCAGTGTTAATTAGGGCTGATTAGGGTTAATCAGTGTTAATTAGGGCTAATTAGCCTAATCAATGTTGATTAGTGCTAATTAGGGCTAATTAGTGTTAATCAGTGTTAACTAGGGTTGATTAGGCTAATCAGGTCTAACTCGAGCTATTTGGGGTATTAATTGGTTTCATTAGAGTTAATAACCGTCAATTAGGCTTTAATTAAGAGTTTATGAGAATTAATCAGTGTTGATTAGGGCTAATTAGTGTTAATTATGGCTAATTAAGGTTAATCAATGTTAATTAGGGCTGATTAGGCTAATCAGTGTTGATTTGTGTTAACTAGGGCTAAGTAGGGTTAATCAGTGTTAATTAGGGCTAGTTAGGGCTGATTAGGCGGATTAGGCTAATTTTTGAGCTATTTGGAGTAATTTATAGTTAATTGATTTAATTAGAGTTAATAATCGTCAATTAGACTTTAATTAAGAATTAATTAGGATTAATCAGTGTTGATTAGGGCTAATTAGGATTAATCGATGTTTATAAGGGCTAATTAGGGCTGATTAGGCTAAAATCAGTGTTAATTAGGGCTGATTAGGCTAATCAGTGTTAATTAGGGCTAATTAGGGCTGATTAGGCTAATCAGGGCTAATTCGAGCTATTTGGGGTAATCTATAGTTAATTGATTTAATTAGAGTTAATAACCGTCAATTAGGCTTTAACTAAAAGTTAATTAGGATTAATCAGTATTGATTATGGCTAATTAGGATTAATCAGAGTTGATTAGGGCTAATTAGTTTTAATCAGTGTTAATCAGGGCTGATTAGGGCTGATTAAGCCAATCAGGACTAATTCGACACCTGTTGGGGGTACTTTATAGTTAATTGATTTAATTAGAGTTAATTAGAGCTAATCAATGTTGATTAAGGTTAATCTATGTTCCTAGCGCAAATTCGCAAATTTCAAACATATTTGCCACCCTTTGACACGAATGTCCAACTAAGTTTGAAATAGAAATTTCAACGCCGGAGATATAATTAGTATATCTCGAACTGGTTACAAAGCATCATACACGTTCTCTATCACATCAATATACTTCGTCGGCATTCCGTTGTACTCTTGATATAAAAACTCCATACTCCTGACTTCGTTGTTCTGTGAGCTTCTTCGAAGTCCAAAGTATCCTCGGACGTAGTCGACATTCTTTCAAAAACATATTTAAAAACAAATTCAAAAATAGATTTAAACATATTCTCTGGGGGTTTCTGTTCTCTGTTAAATTTGTCTTCTTATCAAAGCTTAAAAGTTTATAACTAACAACCTACAGGCTGGCAGAGGTTTAATCAAGCATTACACATCCCTCAATCAAAGAGCTACTACCAAATAATGTCTCTGAAGCACTTTCAATACTAAATCAGGACTAAGTATTTCTACAAAAGATTGCTAGGTTGATAACTGGGGCTGCAGAACTGTGGTACAGATCAAACATGCAGGCATGTACAAAGTCATTGAATGCCTTAGCATAGCTTAGCACTCAAACGTAACAACCCCAGTAAATTGAATTGTGGTAACTTGATGCAAGACTCAACTAACTTCCTTACCCTTAATGTTGAACCGAAAGGTGAAAACAATGTAAATTAGGATGGGAATCATTAACCTTTTTCTGAAGTAAATGCTGCAACAAGGGAAATCATACCTCCTCCTTTAGTAACAATCATGTACTACTGCGGCAATACTGGTGGGGAATGCCGCTCAGGTGAAGAGAGGAGCTGGTGGGTACGGCGCCGGAGATGGTGATGGTAGTTGCTCAGATATGTTGGGTTGCGACAGTGAAGAGAGGAGTTGTCGATTACGGTGCCAGAGATGATGATGGTAGACGCTCAGATCTGTTGGGTTGCGACGGTGAAGAGAGTTGTTGGGTACAGCGTTGGAGATGGAGATGGTTGGGCTGCGGTCTTGTAGAGATGGTTAGTCGACGACTAGTTGTTAGGTTGCTGTCTTGCAGAGATGGTGATCGTCGTCGGCAGATGGTTGGTCGTAAGTCATAAATCGTTAAGTGTTGTTGCAGATTAGGGATTTTCTTTTGTTTATATGGCGACCCATTTGGACCCGCGGGTCGAGCCACCCAACCCACCATAACCCTTGTTTATATTAGTAACCCAAATCTGATCCGCGGGTCGAGCCACTCATCCGATGGGTTGACTTGAGTTGACCCGCAGAAGCTAAAAACAAGCGGGTTGGGTTGGGTTGTATGGGTTGGGTTGTATGGGTTGGGTCATATATTTTGCTAGCCCTAGTAGTAAGGCCTGGCAGAGCATTTGGTTGGAGTCCAATGGGTCTGCGGCCAATCACGTATCTAGCTCATGGGGCCTACTCGTGGGTTCGGGTCGTGACAAGTGGTCTGTGGAGTGAATGTGCAGTAGTGTGTGCGTGAATATGCAGTGGTACCCTATGCTTGCATAGGTGTACCATAAGTTCGTGCAATGTTCGACACATGAGTTGGGTAGTGCACAGTGATCGTTGGCGTGTCAAAATTTAAAGTATAAAACCTTAGGCTATATTATAATTTCTGGCAAAATTTCATAATTTTCTAAAATCGTGTGTATTTTTAATATTTTCTATAAATTTAGATTTCTAAAATCATTTGGAGTCTTTAAAACCCATGAAAAAGTTTTGGAAAAATTAGAGTAAGTGCCAGATTAAGTTTGGTGATTTTTAGAACTGATTTGCTATCATTCCCGTATCGCATTGGATTTAGCAAAACGAAAAATTTAAAAATAGTTTTGATGCCTCTTAAATTATAATTTAGGGTAAATTACACTAAACACCCATGAGGTTTTACGTAATTACACTCCACTACCGCTATCTTTAAAAATTACACTCCGACCCCCCGAGGTTTGTACCCGCATTACACATAACTACACACATTTAACGGCAGGCCCAACTCCGTGAAAAGATTCCCTGACACATTACTTTATGCAATTTTTCATACCCAAAATACCCCCCCCCCTGTCCTTTAATCACTTGTGTGGTTTTCCTAAATTTCAGTCAACTCCACAAACTCTAAGTGAATTAGGGAGTTTAATTTAGCCAATTTACGGTTCAATTAGCTCATTTCAGGATTCAATTAGTTCAATTTAGGGTTCGATTAGATTAGGGTATTCAATTTAGGGTTCAATTAGGGATTCAATTAGTTTAATTTAGGATTCGATTCGATTAGGACATTTAATTTAGGTTTTAATTAGGGTTCAATTACTTCAATTTAAGGTTCAATTAGGAGGTTCTATTAGTTCTATTTAGGGTTCGGTTGAATTTGGGCATTCAATTTAGGGTTCAATTAGTTCAAGTTAGGGTCCGATTGGATAATGGCATTCAATTAGTTTAATTTAGGGCATTCAATTTAGGGTTCATTTACTTTAATTTATGGTTCAATTAGGGTTCAATTTAGGGTTCGATTGAATTATGACATTCAATTTAGGCTTCAATTAGGGGGTTCAATAAGTTCAATTTAGGGTTCGATTGAATTAGGACATTCAATTTAGGGTTCAATTAGTTTAATTTAAGGTTCGATTCGATTAAGGCATTCAATTTAGGGTTTTATTACTTCAATTTAGGGTTCAATTACTTCAATTTAGGGTTCGGTTGAATTATGTCATTCAATTTAGAGTTCAATTAGGGGGTTGAATAAGTTCAATTTAGGGTTCGGTTGGATTAGGGCATTCAATTTAGGGTTTAATTAGGGGTCCAATTAGTTTAATTTAGGATTTGATTCGATTAGGACCTTCAATTTAGGGTTTAATTACTTTAAATTAGGGTTCAATTATGTGTCTAAGTGAATTAGGGCATTAAATTAGGGTTCAATTAGGGTATTCCCTCCAATAATTCCCAAAAACAAGTTTTCCCTCCAATAATTTCCAAAAACAAGTTTTTCCTCCAAAATTCCAAGAAAACAGTCTGAGGGGCATTCATGTCTTTTTGCACTGCACCATTAACACTGTAAGAGAAAAAGTTACTTTTTGAGCTGAGTGTAATTTTTAAAGATAGCGGTAGTAGAGTGTAGTTACGTAAAACCTCAGGGGTGTTTAGTGTAATTTACCCTATAATTTAATACATATTTTAAAGCTGTTACAAAATTATGGGACTTTATTTTCACCTAGAAACAATTATGGCTATTTATGGGTTTTTATTATATTTAAAGAAATTATTTTAATTCAAAAATATTTGAAAATTCAAAAAATTCATATTTTATTTATTAGGCTGTTTTAAGCTATAAAAGTATTTTATAAGGATTTATTCTGAATTTTGGGGTATCTTAATGCGTTATAGAGTGTGCGGGGGTAATTTGATAATTTTACACAAGTCTAGGGGTATTTTGGTAATTTCACTCGCCTGGAGAAAATTTAGCACCTAGGCATAATTGAACGACAATAAATAATATCCAGATGATTTATTATTCAGGTTCCAATAGGTAAGAATTAGGGCAGACCTGGGAACCAGAACCGCTTAATTATCTAAGGTAAGTACTCATGTCATGTTCCTCCGTACAACCTATTTTCTAATATATTTGTACGTATACGTTGTTTACCAAATGAAAGTTCTAAAGTGTTTGTTATACCTTTGCTCTTGTGCAAATGGTCAACTAAGAAATTGAATTAAAATCGCCATGGTATGTGATGTGTTGTTTTGAGAACCCTGTGTGAATCATGGTGCCGTATTGAGAGGTTAATATTGGTTGTTGTGCCCCATATTCAGGGGGGAAAATGGATTCTGGGTCCTAGTCAATGGGACCATACGTTGACGCACTGTACTGTCGCATCGTGGTTCGCCCTTGCATCCACAATATTGTTTATCTCGAGTGAACGAGGGATTTTGCGTCCTAGTCAGTGGGACCATATGCTGACCGTAGCATACCAAGTTATGAATAACTGTGACAGTTGCTAATGAGCTTTCTTGATGATTATACTTCGGTTTGAAATTCTTTTGGTACAAGTGCATATATGTATGTATGTATATATATATATTGAAGAATATTTTGTTATGGTGACATTGAATTCCGGATTTTGAAAAGAAAAAAAAAACCCATGGCATGTTTTGAAATCCTTAAACCTATTTTAGGGATATGGTATGTGTACTTACTGGGCCCCCAGCTCACTCTCTTATAAATATTTTCAGGTGATCACTTAAATGAACTCGAGAACTATGAGGGTAACGAGGATGGAGTCGTAGGTTAGGGATTTAATTTAAGCCTTTTGAAAAATTGTTAGCAACCAGATATAATTGTAGTACTATTTTGATTATGTTTTGAGAATTGTTCGGAGCTTAGATCTCCATGAGATTTTCTATGATTTGTGTTAGTCATTCATGGAGGGAATCAGTAGAGACGCCTTTGAGAGATCTATAAGTATTATTTTAGAAGTCTTGTTAAGGTGTTAGTTAAATGCATGGCTATAGATTTATATACAGATTGTAGTAAGGCTTGGCAGAGCCCTAAGTGCATGTTCGAATGGGTCTGCGACCGGTCAGAGACTTAGCTCATGGGCTCACACGTGGGTTCGGGTTGTGACACCACCACTATCACTGCTGCCACCACCACCACTACTGTCGCTGCAGCTATTACTACCACCACCACCACCGTCGCCGCCACAACAACCACCATCACCACTACTGCCACCACCACTACTGCCGCCACCACCGTCGCCACTAGTACCGCCACCACTACTGCCACTGGCGTTAGTATTGGCGTCCCTTGACCACTACCAGTTACACCTCATCACACCTCAATACCACCACTACCACCATTTGACCATCCCACCATGTGGTGTCGCCATGACCACCAGCACGACTACCAGTGGTGGCACTGGCATACTTGAAACTACTTACTGTACTTCGTTATTCATCATAAGTCGAGGATATAATGGTCTAAAAATTCATTGCCTTTTTATTTTCTTTGTTGTCCAAATACAAAATAGGAATACTTGATTTAAAACTTTTTCTGTTCCAAACAAAAACCCAAAAGAAAAAAAAAATAATAAATTTAACTCCAAATTTAAAATTCAAATCATAAAAGAATTAACAGACCTTAAGATCTAAGGTCCTTATCTTCTAACATGACACAATCCACTTTGCAAAACTTTGGAGTAACACAATTAATGGCCTGAAACTTAACAATACTCCAGAACCCCTGATTGCAAAGTGTTGCTCCAGCCCACCAGTTCACCGTCCCCTCTGCAGCAGCAGCAGCACCACCACCACCACTTCCACAAAGTTTCTCTCTCATCAACCCTCTCCTATTCTCTCTCAATCCAATCAATATCTCGCACTGCTACAACCCACTTCCCAGCCAGCAAGCTCCCATCCGTCACATGCTCAATATCGCAGGTGTACAGCTACGGTACAGTGGACTACGAGAGGCGGCCAGTGGTGAAGTGGAAGGCCGTGTACAAGAAGATATCGATGATGGAGAACCCAGAAAAGGGCTGCGCCGGCGTGTTAAACCAGGCGGAAAATGAGGGCAAGCAGCTCACAAAGTGGGAGCTTTGTAGGGTTGTTAAGGAGTTGAGGAAATACAGGCGTTACAAGTCTGCACTTGAGGTACTTAATGCTTCCCCCTTTGTCTCCATTTTACTTTTTCCAAATTCTTAGGCTAGGTATATTAATTGTGAACGCCCACGTATTGTGTTTAGCGTAGTTTGACCCTTCAAAAGGTACTTATTTACTATATGTTGCTGTTTGAGTTGAATCCGATTTTTACAAGGCACTAAATCTATCCTAGGGAGTTGAAAGAAGTCAAAGGGGGAAAATCCAATGAAATGGAGGGAGTACTACTTACGGTTTTAATTCATGTTTTGATTGTGTCTCGATTGATGGGTATCATATGTTTTGTTGGTTGGTTTGAGTTGGCTAGTTAAGTTTATTCTTATGTTACTCTGGAATTCTCAAGTTTTCTTCTTTTTTTTTTCCTTTTTAAACTTGATCATTTCCCTTTTGTTTTATCTAAATTGCAGTAATTTGATCAGTTGTCTCTATTTCTATTGACTTCTGTTGGCCATTTGGTTGAATAGATATGCCTGTGAACGTAAGCCCTTTGATTCTGTCTATTGAGATCTTGCTCTTAATATTTCACTAATATCTGGAAATTAGAACCTAATTTATGTTTATAACTTTTTCCGTGTAACTTTGGTCTGATGGATTTATGTGCACTGGATTCTGTTCACAGCTGCAACACCTTGAGGCAAAAATAAATAGGGATTTTGTTTGCATTACTGTAGTTTTTCAGTTCACTGCTTTCATAATTTTTTGAAAGCTCTTGTCAGTACTGATGTACCTTTTAGATAATAAAAGTAAGCTGTTTGTTGAGTATGTTCTATATGGGTTGGCTCTATTATGCATCTCAATAGGAATTTATTTTTTTTTAAAGACTTTGTTACTAGTTGAGACACAGACGGTTAGGAAAGGCACACAAAATGAAATTGGACAAGAAACGCAGGTGGAAAATTATGGTTTGGATGTTGGGAAGTTCTGCAAAATTAACACTTGAAACCTGCATACAATCTTCGAGCTGTAGAATGAGCCTATTTGGTACACTTGAACCTGCATATTACAGTCTTTATCCAAGCTAGGAACCTTGCATAAATCTGATCTTCAATTTCTTTTCCTTCACTTTATGTGTGTCCGAATAAAGGAAGCCCTTTTTTGTGGCTATCCAATTTGAATAATACTCCCTCCGTCCCGAATTTATCGCTCATATTTCTATTTTATGCTGTCCCAAAAATATTGCTCGTTGTCTAAATAGAGAAATTTTAGTTTCTTTTTTCCAATTTTACCCTTTCTATTTTCCTCTCTCCTCGTGTACTCTCTTTTCACTTTTCAGAAACCACCTTCTCTCTCCTCCTTACCTCTGCGCTCGTCTCTTCTGTCTCTTCTCTCCTGCTTCTCCATCTTCACCAACTATATTTTGATAATCAAATCCATCATTAGCAACACACCATGATTGGAAATTGGTGGTGCCTTGCTCATCCTTGTTCTGCCGACTATTGCTGTCATCAAGAAGTGTGATGCCCTCGAAAATATGCTGATTGCCTAGATTGGCAGTTGTTATTGCTTGGATCTATGTTGTGAAGCAGGGGGGTGTTTGATGTTTGGATGGTTATTGAGGTGGCAAAGATGTGATTGTGCAAAAGTGATGGTGTCCATCGTGGCTGAGGCAATGAAAGAGGTCGGGCTTGAGTCCAGTTGATTTGGTTGGGATGATGGTTGGTGGATGATGATGTTGCAACCACCACCGAAGAAGGTGGTCGGACACAGGACTAGGCAACGCCTGGTCGTTAAGGCGTGGGCTATGTTACATGGAGTCAGTACAAGTGTCCGAGTTGGATACGTGTCCAAGTGTCGGATTCGTCTATTTTTCAAAACCAAAGACATGGGGACACGGCAAAATATTCCTTTCCTTAGTTTACAATGGGTTTTATGTTACGCATATCTTTTGATATTAACACTGAGATCATCTTAAAGCACTAACGAACTAAAAGATACACTATAATATAATGCTTTTAGTAGCATATCCTACGGAATGTGTCAAACACATATCCTATACCCATGTCCAAGTGTCGAGCGCCCGACACGGGTACTTCACACATTTTGAAGAGTCCATGTAACATAGGGCATGAGACTAGGCGAATACCTGGCCATTGAGGTGTGGGACTAGGCGAACGCTTGGCTGTGGAGGCGTACGACTAGGTGATGCCTAGGCGTGAGGGGGATGACCGGTGTTGAAATCTTCTGCAAATCTTGCCAAAAACACAAAAGCGCCATTATTTGCTTTCTATTGGTATAGATTTTCCTTTTTATTTTGTGTATTTGCAACACCAATCTCCAGAAAAGTGATTTATGGCAAGATATAAACCAATTATGTAACCAAATTTTAGAGTTGTTCTTGGGCAATAAGATTCCCATGGCTTCATGAATCAAATTCAGCCTAAGGTTCGTAATGTCCATCCCTGTCGATAATAGTCAAACAGTCAAATTCAACACAGGAAAAGATCAGAGAAAGGAATGAGACATGGTTATTGGATGGAAGTTTAACTCGGTGAAATGAGACATGGTTCTGTTGCAAGGGAGAGACGAAGAGGAGATAACTCGGTGGGGCCATGACAGGTTCTCAGGTGATGAGGGTAGAATGGGAAAGCCAAACAAATTTGACCATTTTCTTAAAACTTGTGCAAAGTCAAATGGAGCAATAATTTCAGGATGCAGGGAGTACTTGCCAAACCAGTTAGGCTAGCTGGCACCTTCTAATCTATGTTTTTGCGACACAAATTTGATCCTGTTGCTTAAAACTACCTCCTTTAATATTTTTTTGTTCTCATTTAATTTGTCTATTTCCATGTGTTTGTTTTGCTCTGAAGTATGTGGAATCAATTTGAAGTACCGATATCTCATCTTCCCACTTTCAAGACATTAGTTGCTCTGCTTAGTTTTAATGGGTTGAAACAGGGTGGCGCATATTGCCTCCAATAAGTAAATAGACAAGAAATATTCTCTTTATTGAAAATCGGAAGATATATGTGCCTTGTATCTATTTCTTTTAAAAAATAATATGCATTCAAACTACATGATAAAGACCTAGTTCTTTCAGATGTGGCTTATCACGACAGAAGGCAACTGAAAGATTCTTATTGATGATTCTCAAAATGTATCATAAGAATGCCATTAGTCTTTTTGAGCTATAAGTTTAGTGTGATCATAAGTAGGATCCATGAGAGAATATGCATAGAAGTAGTAACAAAAAACTTATCAGAAAATCAATTGTTTCTTTATTACAACGAAGCATCTATCTCCAGTGTGATAATGCAGCGACCAGTGTCTCTAGAGATAATTATGTAGCTTGTGATTTGTTCTCTTTATTGTCTTCCCGTTATTCCTCAGAACAGAGGTAACCATATTTGCAGTTAGTAGCTGACCTTAAGCCATTTTTTCCTCCCTTCGAAATCCCACTTTTGACCTGTGCTTCTCAGCAATAAAGTTTGATAATAGTGGGTTCAATCTCAAGCACAACTACGGTTTTCATGTGGCAATATTTGGTAGTGGCTTAGCTTGTAAGCGAGAAGTATTTATTCTGGGAACGTGGCATTTTGTGTCGGCCTTGTAATGCACATTACCATGGAGATTTCGCCGCTGCCTTCCATGGTAATGAAGCTCAATAGCGTAAATACTGTAAGACGGTCGTTATCAAGTTATATAAGAGAATATTCTAGATGGTTAGTACTGAGGGTAGTTTATTGCAGTTACCACTGGTCTACGGTGTCATGTAACCTGTAGTATGGTTCTCACAAAATGTGGTATTAACTATTAAGTCCATTCTCAATAGTTAACAATAGTTCACTGCGACACCCCCAACCCTAGTGACGTAACCAGAGCCGGGTTGCCGGTCATAACTGCGTCACAACCGTGGTCATAACTGCATCACAACCCTACTGGACAACAGGGCAACTCTAGATACACCTTTAAATATATACATAAAGTTTCAAAAAGCCATCCTTACAAAAATTTTCACCATAAAGCTCAACATGAGCATAACTGAAGTTTTTACACAAAACATCTAATCCCAAAATACGGATGTCACCGTCTTACTTTTCTTCTCACAGATCAGGTCGCCTTCTCTTTCCCTTTCCTGGACGTTTCCCCTACCTCGCCCTGACTACCTGAAACATTGCAGGTAAGGAATGAGCGCAAATCACCCAGTAAAGATATTATGAGGAGTAACGTGTATAACTAAGTGACAACATTGGGAGAAATAATAATCAACCTCAACGATATCAAGAATCCAGAGTTCAATGGATAACACAACATCAATTTAACGATCAAGCAACATATATTTTTCTTTAATCAGATTGAGCGACTTTAAGGCCCAACAGAACAACATTATCACAACATTTTATAAACTGAACTGACTGCCTGACCCACTATGCACATGAACACTAAATCGCCAAATTAAACATTAATAAAATACAAGCCATTAAAATCGCTAACGTCATAATAAAATCAAATGCAATGCAGACCCTGACTCGACTGACTAGACTTGATTGACACGAACGACTCGACTTGCGCACCTTTCACTAGCGCTCCTTTCACATAATGTCCCATACTCTGGGATGTTCATCTCAGCCTCAGATAAATGAAAGAGACATCAAGCACAAGAAGGGAACTCACGAAGAGTGTTCGTCCCCGAACCACGCTATCGTCAAAACACAAATAACAGCTACTGGACGGACTAAGGAAATTGAGTTCACCTTATGTCCTTGGTCAATCAACTACTCAACAAGAAATTCCGGTCATGCCAGTGTTATTAAAAGCGCGCCTAGGCGCAAGGCGCGCTCAGGCTCACAACCCGCGCCTCGCCTAGGCCTAGGCGCAGCACGTTCAAGTAGGCGCGCGCCTTGTGAGCCTAGGCGCTAAGGCGCTAGGCGCGAAGCGGGGCGGGAGGCGCAAAGCTAGGCGCATATGTTACATGGGCCGTTGGATGTTATATCATCTTGTTACATGGGCCGTTGGATCTTGTTTTCTTTTTAGCTTTCTAATTATTAACCCAAAGTCCCAAAGTCTAAAATCCCCAAAATCCCCAAATCCAAATCAATTTCACTGTCTACGTGCGACTGAACTATGTGTGTGGGACTTTTCTGTGCCTCGGTGACCTCATCACTCCTCGTCCTTGCTCCGGTGACCGGTCGCCGTCGTCGCTGCCATCGCCTGTCCCCTCGCCGCCGGCCGCTAGTTGCTCTGCTGCCTCTGTCAACGCCGCGGCGCTGCTCCTGTCGCTGCTACTCCGCTGCTCCACGCCTCCACCCCGCTGGTTTCTCTCTCTCTCTCCCCCTCCCTCCTTCACTCCGTCGTCAGACTGTCACTCCCTCCCTTGCTCCCGGCCGTGACAGTGCGAATTTGTAGCTGGAAGCCTGCACCCAACGACATAGCTGAAAGATGGAGAGATTGATACGTAGAGAGGAATAGAGGAAGTGAGAAGCTTTTGGGAGAGTACAATGGGCAGTGAATTGGTGATGTTAAAGTCTGGTTCAGGGCCTGAGAGGTGCCGGTGCAGGCATTTGGAGCTGCTACGCATTTGGAGCTTACACGTCCTAACCTGTTAAACGGAACGTGGAAGCCATGCAGGCCTTCTCTGGAATTATACATTACTTACACAGTTACACTTGAATAATTATCCATGAACTTGTGTCTATATTGAATAAACTTACAGGCGATAAATATTGATATTAAAGTAAATGTGGTATGTCTCTAAATCACAAAATAGTAACTCACACATCAGAAACACAAGAGCACGGTGTCTGTTCTTTCATGCTTACTTCACATATTCAGGGATTTCAGTTTCCACTTAATGAAAACAAAAAATACATTATGCACTAAATCTAAGCACTAGGCAGCTATTTGCCTCGGACTTTTGTAAACAATATATTCAGTGGATTTAAGACTTTTGTACTGTTAGAAGTTTGTTAAATTATGATGTTATGAATTTTGAAACTTTTTCTAGTGTTTGGAACTTTGTTAATTGTTATGTTCTTAATTTTTTTAAACATAATTTTATTGTTTTAATGCACTATTATTTATTTTAATTTTGCGCCTCGCTTCGAAAAGGCGCGCGTCTGCGCCTTGCGCCTAGGCTCCAGGGACCTTTTGCGCCTTAGATGCGCATGCGCCTTTAATAACACTGGGTCATGCACACGACCGGGGTTCAACATGATAATTTGAAATCACACCAATAATATGCACAAAGTGGACTAGGGACAAGCTAGTTGCAAACCTCAACAATATTTTAAGCTAAGAGAGACATCGGCGCAACAACCGCCGACACCTCATATCCACCATACAACATTCATCATACTAGACACTATCAACGATGTGTATGCCACGAGGAGCAATTGGTAGGATACGGAGAGCCGTACTATCCTTACCTTGACTTTTAGCCGACGAGCCCAGCAACTTCAACCACCACGAGCGGGTCACCTAATCGAATAAGACCTTGCTCGTTAGCCACTAACCATCATAAATACACAATTATTCTACTCCTATTTTATCAATTATTTACACTATTTTACAGCGGTCGGTTACTCCGACCCGACAGCCGGGTCTTTCACCTAGCCTAGTACCGCACCAGTGCTGATACCCCTCATTTAGGGGTATTAACCCCATTCCCCGCTTCTCGTTACTCAAAACGCTTAATTTAATGCATTCCCTGAAGTTCGGAGTCGACACAGTAAAATTACCAAAACACCCCCCTCCCCCCCGAGGTGGTAAATTACTAAAATGCCCCTGATAGTCACTACCGCTCCCGCTACCCCAAATCTGCTTCAAAACAACCCTATGGATGCTTTATACCCCTTTCTGGACTAAAAAGTCATTTAGAAAATTTTCTAGGGAAAATTACCAAAATACGCCCTCCGAGTGACAAATTACCAAAATGCGCGTCTGGGGGTTTCTGGCACCAGAAAAATCTCAAAACATCTTAAAACATTATTTTAAGCGTCTTGAAATCATTTTTGAGCTAAAAAGTATTTTATAAAATTTTGGCCCAAAAATCCCGAACCGGTGTTCGGACTGGGCGCTTAAAAGCCTGTTTGGCCAAAAATAGCTAATGAGTTCGGAATGACCCGAAATCTTTGGAAATGAAACTTCTCAGCATCCTAGGGTTCTCACAAAATTTTCGCGCAAAACCGCGCTAGCTTGATATTTTAAATTTTACTGTAAAGTCCCAAAATTCCCGCGTCGGTTAGCCTCCTTCCGACCTCCAAATTTTTTGCACGATGTAGGTCTTCTAAAAATAACTAGGGTCTTTTTTTTTTGCACTTTGACTAATTCTGACCCTAACTATTTTTAAAAATTCGGATTAGAAACTGTTAATTAAGTTTTCATTTTTAGCGACGAAAACATCTACTGTTCAAATTCGAAAACACTATTACACCTTCAGCACACACACGCCTTCTTCCTTCTTCAACCAGCTGTATACCTGGGTATATTCACCCCACAATCACGCATGGATTTCCCTCAATCACTTATCTTAAACCAATTGAACTCATTACAATCCAATTATTCATGACCTAATCCAATTTATTTACATCAATTACACACAATTAAACACATACCATTCGAATAAATTCTTAAACCCGAAGAACACACACTAAGGCTCTGTTTGATTTTCTTTTCGTTTTTAGTTTTTTCTCCAGTTTTGTGAACAGGAGAAAAAAAACGTGTTTGACACAGTTTTCGTTTTTTTTCCTTCAGTTTTGAAAACCAGTTTTTAAAACAGGGCTGTTTTTTAAATCTCCTATGTAGGAGTTTTTGNTTTTCAGTTTTGGTATTTATTTTGAGACCACCACCACCACCCTCCCACCGCCATAGCCACTGCCCATCGCCGGCGACCACCTCGGCCTGCCGGTCGGCCACTGCCTGCCGCTGGCCAGCGCCAGCTACCACCGCCGGCGGGCCACAACCAGCGACTGCTGTCGGCCGCCGCCACGCCCCACCACCGCCACCGCAAATCACCACCAAAGAAAAAACTCAAAATAAAAATTAGGTAATCAAACACCCAAAAGAAAAAACTCAAAATAAAAATTGGGAAATCAAACACCCATTTGTTTTTGTAAAAAATAAAAACGAAACTAATTTTAGTTTTAGGTTTTTTTTTTTAAAACAGAAAATCAAAACTAGAAGTGATTTCAAACGCTACCTAAATCTTCCAAACACACACTGAAACCATGCCAAATACGAAACCCTAATTAGTTTCTCCTTCCTTGTTGTTTTAGATTCTTATATCACACCATGCCAACAAGAATCCATTCGATTCTTCCAATCCCTGAATATATATATACATAACCAAGATTTTCAACCAAGATTCAACCAATTTCCGCAATTTTTTCCGCAATTAGGGTTCAAGATTCATACCCTGATGGGTTTAGGTTCTTCCTTTTTTTTTTTTTTTTCTCCTTCTTCCTCCTTTCCCCTTTTTTTTCCTTCCCTTTTTCCTTTCCGCTGCTTCTCTCTGTTCTTGTTCTTCAGTCATGTTTCAGACTTTGCCTTATTTCTATTTTGCACCCCAAAATTATTTTTCTTATATTTTCTCTCCATAATCTTATCCCCACAATAGTCTATTGTTTATGAGGCTTAGTCAGCTCAATTCAATCAAGAGGTGGCAAACACTCGGCTGAATTCTCCCCACATTGTGACACATTTTGCAAACTTTCATAATTTGCACTTTGACCCCTCAAGTTTCTAAAATTGCATTTTGACCCCTCTAGTTTAGGAAAATTACGCTTTGACCCCAAAACCATACTAACCCCTCATTTCACTTCCTAAAACCTAATTATCATCAAAATGACGCTA
>JAVXUO010001241.1:0-24568 GCA_033065855.1 Escallonia rubra
CTGGAATCCTGGAATCCTGGAATCCTGGAATCCTGGAATCCTGGAATCCTGGAAACCTGAATCCTGAATCCTGGAATCCCTGGAATCCTGGAATCCTGGAATCCTGGAGTCCTGGAATCCTGGAATCCCTGGAATCCTGGAATCCTGGAATCCTGGAATCCCTGGAATCCTGGAATCCTGGAATCCTGGAATCCTGGAATCCTGAATCCTGGAATCCTGGAATCCTGGAATCCTGGAATCCTGGAATCCCTGGAATCCTGGAATCCCTGGAGCCCCTGGAATCCTGAAGTGAATCCTGGAATCCTGGAATCCTGGAATCCTGGAATCCTGGAATCCTGAATCCTGGATCCCTGGAATCCCTGGAATCCTGGAATACCTGAATCCTGGAATCCTGGAATCCTGGAATCCCTGGAATCCTGGAATCCTGGAGTCCTGGAATCCTGGAGTCCCTGGAATCCTGGAATCCTGGAATCCTGGAATCCTGAATCCTGGAATCCTGGAATCCTGGATCCCTGGAATCCTGGAGTCCTGGAATCCTGGAATCCTGGAATCCTGGAATCCTGGAATCCTGGAATCCTGGAATCCTGGAATCCTGGAATCCTGGAATCCTGGAATCCTGGAATCCTGGAATCCTGGAATCCTGGAATCCTGGAATCCTGGAATCCTGGAATCCTGGAATCCTGGAATCCTGGAATCCTGGAATCCTGGAATCCTGGATCCTGGAATCCTGAATCCTGGAATCCTGGAATCCTGGAATCCTGGAATCCTGGAATCCTGGAATCCTGGAGTCCTGGAATCCTGGAATCCTGGAATCCTGAATCCTGGAATCCTGGAATCCTGGAATCCTGGAATCCTGGAATCCTGGAATCCTGGAATCCTGGAATCCTGGAATCCTGGATCCTGGAATCCTGGAATCCTGAATCCTGGAATCCTGGAATCCTGGAATCCTGGAATCCTGGAATCCTGGAATCCTGGAATCCTGGAATCCTGGAATCCTGAATCCTGGAATCCTGGAATCCTGGAATCCCTGGAATCCTGAATCCTGGAATCCCTGGAATCCTGGAATCCTGGAATCCTGGAATCCTGGAATCCTGGAATCCTGGAATCCTGGATCCTGGAATCCTGGAATCCCTGAATCCTGGAATCCTGGAATCCTGGAATCCTGGAATCCTGGAATCCTGGAATCCTGGAATCCTGGAATCCTGGAATCCTGGAATCCTGGAGTCCTGGAATCCTGGAATCCTGGAATCCTGGAATCCTGGAATCCTGGAATCCTGAATCCTGGAATCCTGGAATCCTGGAATCCTGGAATCCTGGAATCCTGGAATCCTGGAATCCTGGAATCCTGGAATCCTGGAATCCTGGAATCCTGGAATCCTGGAATCCTGGAATCCTGGAATCCTGGAATCCTGGAATCCTGGAATCCTGGAATCCTGGAATCCTGGAATCCTGGAATCCTGGAATCCTGGAATCCTGGAATCCTGGAATCCTGGAATCCTGGAATCCTGGAATCCTGGAATCCTGGAATCCTGGAATCCTGGAATCCTGGAATCCTGGAATCCTGGAATCCTGGAATCCTGGAATCCTGGAATCCTGGAATCCTGGAATCCTGAATCCTGGAATCCTGGAATCCTGGAATCCTGGAATCCTGGAATCCTGGAAGTCCTGGAATCCTGGAATCCTGGAATCCTGGAATCCTGAATCCTGGAATCCTGAATCCTGGAATCCTGGAATCCTGGAATCCTGGAATCCTGGAATCCTGGAATCCTGGAATCCTGGAATCCTGGAATGCCTGGAATCCTGGAATCCTGGAATCCTGGAATCCTGGAATCCTGGAATCCTGGATACCCTGGAATCCTGAATCCTGGAATCCTGGAATCCCTGAATCCTGAATCCTGGAATCCTGGATCCTGAATCCTGGAATCCTGGAATCCTGGAATCCTGGAATCCTGGAATCCTGAATCCTGGAATCCTGGAATCCTGGAATCCTGGAATCCTGGATCCCTGGAATCCTGGAATCCTGGAATCCTGGAATCCTGGAATCCTGGAATCCTGGATCCTGGAATCCTGGAATCCTGGAATCCTGGAATCCTGGAATCCTGAATCCTGGAATCCTGGAATCCTGGAATCCTGGAATCCTGGAATCCTGGAATCCTGAATCCTGAAATCCTGGAATCCTGGAATCCTGGAATCCTGGAAGTCCTGGAATCCTGGAATCCTGGAATCCTGGAATCCTGGAATCCTGGAATCCTGGATCCTGGAATCCTGGAATCCTGGATCCCTGGAATCCTGGAATCCTGGAATCCTGGAATCCTGGAATCCTGGAATCCTGGAATCCTGGAATCCTGGAATCCTGGAATCCTGGAATCCTGGAATCCTGGAATCCTGGAATCCTGGAATCCTGGAATCCTGGAATCCTGGAATCCTGGAATCCTGGAATCCTGGAATCCTGGAATCCTGGAATCCTGAATCCTGGAATCCTGGAATCCTGGAATCCTGGAATCCTGGAATCCTGGAATCCTGGAATCCTGGAATCCTGGAATCCTGGAATCCTGAATCCTGGAAGTCCTGGAATCCTGGAATCCTGGAATCCTGGAATCCTGGAATCCTGAATCCTGGAATCCTGGAATCCTGGAATCCTGGAATCCTGGAATCCTGAATCCTGAATCCTGGAATCCTGAATCCTGGATCCTGGAATCCTGGAATCCTGGAATCCTGGAATCCTGGAATCCTGGAATCCTGGAATCCTGGAATCCTGGAATCCTGGAATCCTGGAATCCTGGAATCCTGGAATCCTGGAATCCTGGAATCCTGGAATCCTGGAATCCTGGAATCCTGGAATCCTGAATCCTGGAATCCTGGAATCCTGGAATCCTGGAATCCTGGAATCCTGGAATCCTGGATCCTGGAATCCCTGGAATCCTGGAATCCTGGAATCCTGGAATCCTGGAATCCTGGAATCCTGGAATCCTGGAATCCTGGAATCCTGAATCCTGGAAGTCCTGGAATCCTGGAATCCTGAATCCTGGAATCCTGGAATCCTGGAATCCTGGAATCCTGAAGTCCTGGAATCCTGGAATCCTGGAATCCTGGAATCCTGGAATCCTGGAATCCTGAATCCCTGGAATCCTGGAATCCTGGAATCCTGGAATCCTGGAATCCTGGAATCCTGGAATCCTGGAATCCTGGAATCCTGGAATCCTGGAATCCTGGAAGTCCTGGAATCCTGGAATCCTGGAATCCTGAATCCTGGAATCCTGGAATCCTGGAATCCTGGAATCCTGGAATCCTGGATCCTGGAATCCTGGAATCCTGGATCCTGGAATCCTGGAATCCTGGAATCCTGGAATCCTGGAGTCCTGGAAGTCCTGAATCCTGGAATCCTGGAATCCTGGAATCCTGGAATCCTGGAATCCTGGAATCCCAATCCTGAATCCTGGAATCCTGGAATCCTGGAATCCTGGAATCCTGGAATCCTGGAATCCTGAATCCTGGAATCCTGGAATCCTGGAATCCTGGAATCCTGGAATCCTGGAATCCTGGAATCCTGGAATCCTGGAATCCTGGAATCCTGAATCCTGAATCCTGGAATCCTGGAATCCTGGAATCCTGAATCCTGGAATCCTGGAATCCTGGAATCCTGGAATCCTGGAATCCTGGAATCCTGGAATCCTGGAATCCTGGAATCCTGGAATCCTGGAATCCCTGGAATCCTGGAATCCTGGAATCCTGAATCCTGGAATCCTGGAATCCTGGAATCCTGGAATCCTGAATCCTGGAATCCTGGAATCCTGGAATCCTGGAATCCTGGAATCCTGGAATCCTGGAATCCTGGAATCCTGGAATCCTGGAATCCTGGAATCCTGGAATCCTGGAATCCTGGAATCCTGGAATCCTGGAATCCTGGAATCCTGGAATGAATCCTGGAATCCTGGAATCCTGGAATCCTGGAATCCTGGAATCCTGGAATCCTGGAATCCTGGAATCCTGGAATCCTGGAAGTCCTGGAATCCTGGAATCCTGGAATCCTGGAATCCTGGAATCCTGGAATCCTGGAATCCTGGAATCCTGGAATCCTGGAATCCTGGAATCCTGGAATCCTGGAATCCTGGAATCCTGGAATCCTGGAATCCTGGAATCCTGGAATCCTGGAATCCTGGAATCCTGGAATCCTGGAATCCTGAATCCTGGAATCCTGGAATCCTGGAAGTCCTGGAATCCTGGAATCCTGGAATCCTGGAATCCTGGAATCCTGGAATCCTGGAATCCTGGAATCCTGGAATCCTGGAATCCTGGAATCCTGGAATCCTGGAATCCTGGAATCCTGGAATCCTGGAATCCTGGAATCCTGGAATCCTGGAATCCTGGAATCCTGGAATCCTGGAATCCTGAATCCTGGAATCCTGGAATCCTGGAATCCTGGAATCCTGGAATCCTGGAATCCTGGAATCCTGGAATCCTGGAATCCTGAATCCTGGAATCCTGGAATCCTGAATCCTGGAATCCTGGAATCCTGGAATCCTGGAATCCTGGAATCCTGGAATCCTGGAATCCTGGAATCCTGGAATCCTGGAATCCTGGAATCCTGGAATCCTGGAATCCTGGAATCCTGGAATCCTGGAATCCTGGAAGGAATCCTGGAATCCTGGAATCCTGAATCCTGGAATCCTGAAGTCCTGGAATCCTGGAATCCTGGAATCCTGGAATCCTGGAATCCTGGAATCCTGGAATCCTGGAATCCTGGAATCCTGAATCCTGGAATCCTGGAATCCTGGAATCCTGGAATCCTGGAATCCTGGAATCCTGGAATCCTGGAATCCTGGAATCCTGGAATCCTGGAATCCTGGAATCCTGGAAGTCCTGGAATCCTGGAATCCTGGAATCCTGGAATCCTGGAATCCTGGAATCCTGGAATCCTGGAATCCTGGAATCCTGGAATCCTGGAATCCTGGAATCCTGGAATCCTGGAATCCTGGAATCCTGGAATCCTGGAATCCTGGAATCCTGGAATCCTGGAATCCTGGAATCCTGAATCCTGGAATCCTGGAATCCTGGAATCCTGGAATCCTGGAATCCTGGAATCCTGGAGTCCTGGAATCCTGGAATCCTGGAATCCTGGAATCCTGGAATCCTGGAATCCTGGAATCCTGGAATCCTGGAATCCTGAATCCTGGAATCCTGGAATCCTGGAATCCTGGAATCCTGGAATCCTGGAATCCTGGAATCCTGAATCCTGGAATCCTGGAATCCTGGAATCCTGGAATCCTGGAATCCTGGAATCCTGGAATCCTGGAATCCTGGAATCCTGGAATCCTGGAATCCTGGAATCCTGGAATCCTGGAATCCTGGAATCCTGGAATCCTGGAATCCTGGAATCCTGGAATCCTGGAATCCTGGAATCCTGGAATCCTGGAATCCTGGAATCCTGGAATCCTGGAATCCTGGAATCCTGGAATCCTGGAATCCTGGAATCCTGGAATCCTGGAATCCTGGAATCCTGGAATCCTGGAATCCTGGAATCCTGGAATCCTGGAATCCTGGAATCCTGGAATCCTGGAATCCTGGAATCCTGGAATCCTGGAATCCTGGAATCCTGGAATCCTGGAATCCTGGAATCCTGGAATCCTGGAATCCTGGAATCCTGGAATCCTGGAATCCTGGAATCCTGGAATCCTGGAATCCTGGAATCCTGGAATCCTGGAATCCTGGAATCCTGGAATCCTGGAATCCTGGAATCCTGGAATCCTGGAATCCTGGAATCCTGGAATCCTGGAATCCTGGAATCCTGGAATCCTGGAATCCTGGAATCCTGGAATCCTGGAATCCTGGAATCCTGGAATCCTGGAATCCTGGAATCCTGGAATCCTGGAATCCTGGAATCCTGGAATCCTGGAATCCTGGAATCCTGGAATCCTGGAATCCTGGAATCCTGGAATCCTGGAATCCTGGAATCCTGGAATCCTGGAATCCTGGAATCCTGGAATCCTGGAATCCTGGAATCCTGGAATCCTGGAATCCTGGAATCCTGGAATCCTGGAATCCTGGAATCCTGGAATCCTGGAATCCTGGAATCCTGGAATCCTGGAATCCTGGAATCCTGGAATCCTGGAATCCTGGAATCCTGGAATCCTGGAATCCTGGAATCCTGGAATCCTGGAATCCTGGAATCCTGGAATCCTGGAATCCTGGAATCCTGGAATCCTGGAATCCTGGAATCCTGGAATCCTGGAATCCTGGAATCCTGGAATCCTGGAATCCTGGAATCCTGAATCCTGGAATCCTGGAATCCTGGAATCCTGGAATCCTGGAATCCTGGAATCCTGGAATCCTGGAATCCTGGAATCCTGGAATCCTGGAATCCTGGAATCCTGGAATCCTGGAATCCTGGAATCCTGGAATCCTGGAATCCTGGAATCCTGGAATCCTGGAATCCTGGAATCCTGGAATCCTGGAATCCTGGAATCCTGGAATCCTGGAATCCTGGAATCCTGGAATCCTGGAATCCTGGAATCCTGGAATCCTGGAATCCTGGAATCCTGGAATCCTGGAATCCTGGAATCCTGGAATCCTGGAATCCTGGAATCCTGGAATCCTGGAATCCTGGAATCCTGGAATCCTGGAATCCTGGAATCCTGGAATCCTGGAATCCTGGAATCCTGGAATCCTGGAATCCTGGAATCCTGGAATCCTGGAATCCTGGAATCCTGGAATCCTGGAATCCTGGAATCCTGGAATCCTGGAATCCTGGAATCCTGGAATCCTGGAATCCTGGAATCCTGGAATCCTGGAATCCTGGAATCCTGGAATCCTGGAATCCTGGAATCCTGGAATCCTGGAATCCTGGAATCCTGGAATCCTGGAATCCTGGAATCCTGGAATCCTGGAATCCTGGAATCCTGGAATCCTGGAATCCTGGAATCCTGGAATCCTGGAATCCTGGAATCCTGGAATCCTGGAATCCTGGAATCCTGGAATCCTGGAATCCTGGAATCCTGGAATCCTGGAATCCTGGAATCCTGGAATCCTGGAATCCTGGAATCCTGGAATCCTGGAATCCTGGAATCCTGGAATCCTGGAATCCTGGAATCCTGGAATCCTGGAATCCTGGAATCCTGGAATCCTGGAATCCTGGAATCCTGGAATCCTGGAATCCTGGAATCCTGGAATCCTGGAATCCTGGAATCCTGGAATCCTGGAATCCTGGAATCCTGGAATCCTGGAATCCTGGAATCCTGGAATCCTGGAATCCTGGAATCCTGGAATCCTGGAATCCTGGAATCCTGGAATCCTGGAATCCTGGAATCCTGGAATCCTGGAATCCTGGAATCCTGGAATCCTGGAATCCTGGAATCCTGGAATCCTGGAATCCTGGAATCCTGGAATCCTGGAATCCTGGAATCCTGGAATCCTGGAATCCTGGAATCCTGGAATCCTGGAATCCTGGAATCCTGGAATCCTGGAATCCTGGAATCCTGGAATCCTGGAATCCTGGAATCCTGGAATCCTGGAATCCTGGAATCCTGGAATCCTGGAATCCTGGAATCCTGGAATCCTGGAATCCTGGAATCCTGGAATCCTGGAATCCTGGAATCCTGGAATCCTGGAATCCTGGAATCCTGGAATCCTGGAATCCTGGAATCCTGGAATCCTGGAATCCTGGAATCCTGGAATCCTGGAATCCTGGAATCCTGGAATCCTGGAATCCTGGAATCCTGGAATCCTGGAATCCTGGAATCCTGGAATCCTGGAATCCTGGAATCCTGGAATCCTGGAATCCTGGAATCCTGGAATCCTGGAATCCTGGAATCCTGGAATCCTGGAATCCTGGAATCCTGGAATCCTGGAATCCTGGAATCCTGGAATCCTGGAATCCTGGAATCCTGGAATCCTGGAATCCTGGAATCCTGGAATCCTGGAATCCTGGAATCCTGGAATCCTGGAATCCTGGAATCCTGGAATCCTGGAATCCTGGAATCCTGGAATCCTGGAATCCTGGAATCCTGGAATCCTGGAATCCTGGAATCCTGGAATCCTGGAATCCTGGAATCCTGGAATCCTGGAATCCTGGAATCCTGGAATCCTGGAATCCTGGAATCCTGGAATCCTGGAATCCTGGAATCCTGGAATCCTGGAATCCTGGAATCCTGGAATCCTGGAATCCTGGAATCCTGGAATCCTGGAATCCTGGAATCCTGGAATCCTGGAATCCTGGAATCCTGGAATCCTGGAATCCTGGAATCCTGGAATCCTGGAATCCTGGAATCCTGGAATCCTGGAATCCTGGAATCCTGGAATCCTGGAATCCTGGAATCCTGGAATCCTGGAATCCTGGAATCCTGGAATCCTGGAATCCTGGAATCCTGGAATCCTGGAATCCTGGAATCCTGGAATCCTGGAATCCTGGAATCCTGGAATCCTGGAATCCTGGAATCCTGGAATCCTGGAATCCTGGAATCCTGGAATCCTGGAATCCTGGAATCCTGGAATCCTGGAATCCTGGAATCCTGGAATCCTGGAATCCTGGAATCCTGGAATCCTGGAATCCTGGAATCCTGGAATCCTGGAATCCTGGAATCCTGGAATCCTGGAATCCTGGAATCCTGGAATCCTGGAATCCTGGAATCCTGGAATCCTGGAATCCTGGAATCCTGGAATCCTGGAATCCTGGAATCCTGGAATCCTGGAATCCTGGAATCCTGGAATCCTGGAATCCTGGAATCCTGGAATCCTGGAATCCTGGAATCCTGGAATCCTGGAATCCTGGAATCCTGGAATCCTGGAATCCTGGAATCCTGGAATCCTGGAATCCTGGAATCCTGGAATCCTGGAATCCTGGAATCCTGGAATCCTGGAATCCTGGAATCCTGGAATCCTGGAATCCTGGAATCCTGGAATCCTGGAATCCTGGAATCCTGGAATCCTGGAATCCTGGAATCCTGGAATCCTGGAATCCTGGAATCCTGGAATCCTGGAATCCTGGAATCCTGGAATCCTGGAATCCTGGAATCCTGGAATCCTGGAATCCTGGAATCCTGGAATCCTGGAATCCTGGAATCCTGGAATCCTGGAATCCTGGAATCCTGGAATCCTGGAATCCTGGAATCCTGGAATCCTGGAATCCTGGAATCCTGGAATCCTGGAATCCTGGAATCCTGGAATCCTGGAATCCTGGAATCCTGGAATCCTGGAATCCTGGAATCCTGGAATCCTGGAATCCTGGAATCCTGGAATCCTGGAATCCTGGAATCCTGGAATCCTGGAATCCTGGAATCCTGGAATCCTGGAATCCTGGAATCCTGGAATCCTGGAATCCTGGAATCCTGGAATCCTGGAATCCTGGAATCCTGGAATCCTGGAATCCTGGAATCCTGGAATCCTGGAATCCTGGAATCCTGGAATCCTGGAATCCTGGAATCCTGGAATCCTGGAATCCTGGAATCCTGGAATCCTGGAATCCTGGAATCCTGGAATCCTGGAATCCTGGAATCCTGGAATCCTGGAATCCTGGAATCCTGGAATCCTGGAATCCTGGAATCCTGGAATCCTGGAATCCTGGAATCCTGGAATCCTGGAATCCTGGAATCCTGGAATCCTGGAATCCTGGAATCCTGGAATCCTGGAATCCTGGAATCCTGGAATCCTGGAATCCTGGAATCCTGGAATCCTGGAATCCTGGAATCCTGGAATCCTGGAATCCTGGAATCCTGGAATCCTGGAATCCTGGAATCCTGGAATCCTGGAATCCTGGAATCCTGGAATCCTGGAATCCTGGAATCCTGGAATCCTGGAATCCTGGAATCCTGGAATCCTGGAATCCTGGAATCCTGGAATCCTGGAATCCTGGAATCCTGGAATCCTGGAATCCTGGAATCCTGGAATCCTGGAATCCTGGAATCCTGGAATCCTGGAATCCTGGAATCCTGGAATCCTGGAATCCTGGAATCCTGGAATCCTGGAATCCTGGAATCCTGGAATCCTGGAATCCTGGAATCCTGGAATCCTGGAATCCTGGAATCCTGGAATCCTGGAATCCTGGAATCCTGGAATCCTGGAATCCTGGAATCCTGGAATCCTGGAATCCTGGAATCCTGGAATCCTGGAATCCTGGAATCCTGGAATCCTGGAATCCTGGAATCCTGGAATCCTGGAATCCTGGAATCCTGGAATCCTGGAATCCTGGAATCCTGGAATCCTGGAATCCTGGAATCCTGGAATCCTGGAATCCTGGAATCCTGGAATCCTGGAATCCTGGAATCCTGGAATCCTGGAATCCTGGAATCCTGGAATCCTGGAATCCTGGAATCCTGGAATCCTGGAATCCTGGAATCCTGGAATCCTGGAATCCTGGAATCCTGGAATCCTGGAATCCTGGAATCCTGGAATCCTGGAATCCTGGAATCCTGGAATCCTGGAATCCTGGAATCCTGGAATCCTGGAATC
Source organism: Escallonia rubra (assembly GCA_033065855.1). Classification (NCBI taxonomy): domain Eukaryota; kingdom Viridiplantae; phylum Streptophyta; class Magnoliopsida; order Escalloniales; family Escalloniaceae; genus Escallonia; species Escallonia rubra. Next base: position 10,441 of record JAVXUO010001241.1, read on the forward strand.
CTGGAATCCTGGAATCCTGGAATCCTGGAATCCTGGAATCCTGGAATCCTGGAATCCTGGAATCCTGGAATCCTGGAATCCTGGAATCCTGGAATCCTGGAATCCTGGAATCCTGGAATCCTGGAATCCTGGAATCCTGGAATCCTGGAATCCTGGAATCCTGGAATCCTGGAATCCTGGAATCCTGGAATCCTGGAATCCTGGAATCCTGGAATCCTGGAATCCTGGAATCCTGGAATCCTGGAATCCTGGAATCCTGGAATCCTGGAATCCTGGAATCCTGGAATCCTGGAATCCTGGAATCCTGGAATCCTGGAATCCTGGAATCCTGGAATCCTGGAATCCTGGAATCCTGGAATCCTGGAATCCTGGAATCCTGGAATCCTGGAATCCTGGAATCCTGGAATCCTGGAATCCTGGAATCCTGGAATCCTGGAATCCTGGAATCCTGGAATCCTGGAATCCTGGAATCCTGGAATCCTGGAATCCTGGAATCCTGGAATCCTGGAATCCTGGAATCCTGGAATCCTGGAATCCTGGAATCCTGGAATCCTGGAATCCTGGAATCCTGGAATCCTGGAATCCTGGAATCCTGGAATCCTGGAATCCTGGAATCCTGGAATCCTGGAATCCTGGAATCCTGGAATCCTGGAATCCTGGAATCCTGGAATCCTGGAATCCTGGAATCCTGGAATCCTGGAATCCTGGAATCCTGGAATCCTGGAATCCTGGAATCCTGGAATCCTGGAATCCTGGAATCCTGGAATCCTGGAATCCTGGAATCCTGGAATCCTGGAATCCTGGAATCCTGGAATCCTGGAATCCTGGAATCCTGGAATCCTGGAATCCTGGAATCCTGGAATCCTGGAATCCTGGAATCCTGGAATCCTGGAATCCTGGAATCCTGGAATCCTGGAATCCTGGAATCCTGGAATCCTGGAATCCTGGAATCCTGGAATCCTGGAATCCTGGAATCCTGGAATCCTGGAATCCTGGAATCCTGGAATCCTGGAATCCTGGAATCCTGGAATCCTGGAATCCTGGAATCCTGGAATCCTGGAATCCTGGAATCCTGGAATCCTGGAATCCTGGAATCCTGGAATCCTGGAATCCTGGAATCCTGGAATCCTGGAATCCTGGAATCCTGGAATCCTGGAATCCTGGAATCCTGGAATCCTGGAATCCTGGAATCCTGGAATCCTGGAATCCTGGAATCCTGGAATCCTGGAATCCTGGAATCCTGGAATCCTGGAATCCTGGAATCCTGGAATCCTGGAATCCTGGAATCCTGGAATCCTGGAATCCTGGAATCCTGGAATCCTGGAATCCTGGAATCCTGGAATCCTGGAATCCTGGAATCCTGGAATCCTGGAATCCTGGAATCCTGGAATCCTGGAATCCTGGAATCCTGGAATCCTGGAATCCTGGAATCCTGGAATCCTGGAATCCTGGAATCCTGGAATCCTGGAATCCTGGAATCCTGGAATCCTGGAATCCTGGAATCCTGGAATCCTGGAATCCTGGAATCCTGGAATCCTGGAATCCTGGAATCCTGGAATCCTGGAATCCTGGAATCCTGGAATCCTGGAATCCTGGAATCCTGGAATCCTGGAATCCTGGAATCCTGGAATCCTGGAATCCTGGAATCCTGGAATCCTGGAATCCTGGAATCCTGGAATCCTGGAATCCTGGAATCCTGGAATCCTGGAATCCTGGAATCCTGGAATCCTGGAATCCTGGAATCCTGGAATCCTGGAATCCTGGAATCCTGGAATCCTGGAATCCTGGAATCCTGGAATCCTGGAATCCTGGAATCCTGGAATCCTGGAATCCTGGAATCCTGGAATCCTGGAATCCTGGAATCCTGGAATCCTGGAATCCTGGAATCCTGGAATCCTGGAATCCTGGAATCCTGGAATCCTGGAATCCTGGAATCCTGGAATCCTGGAATCCTGGAATCCTGGAATCCTGGAATCCTGGAATCCTGGAATCCTGGAATCCTGGAATCCTGGAATCCTGGAATCCTGGAATCCTGGAATCCTGGAATCCTGGAATCCTGGAATCCTGGAATCCTGGAATCCTGGAATCCTGGAATCCTGGAATCCTGGAATCCTGGAATCCTGGAATCCTGGAATCCTGGAATCCTGGAATCCTGGAATCCTGGAATCCTGGAATCCTGGAATCCTGGAATCCTGGAATCCTGGAATCCTGGAATCCTGGAATCCTGGAATCCTGGAATCCTGGAATCCTGGAATCCTGGAATCCTGGAATCCTGGAATCCTGGAATCCTGGAATCCTGGAATCCTGGAATCCTGGAATCCTGGAATCCTGGAATCCTGGAATCCTGGAATCCTGGAATCCTGGAATCCTGGAATCCTGGAATCCTGGAATCCTGGAATCCTGGAATCCTGGAATCCTGGAATCCTGGAATCCTGGAATCCTGGAATCCTGGAATCCTGGAATCCTGGAATCCTGGAATCCTGGAATCCTGGAATCCTGGAATCCTGGAATCCTGGAATCCTGGAATCCTGGAATCCTGGAATCCTGGAATCCTGGAATCCTGGAATCCTGGAATCCTGGAATCCTGGAATCCTGGAATCCTGGAATCCTGGAATCCTGGAATCCTGGAATCCTGGAATCCTGGAATCCTGGAATCCTGGAATCCTGGAATCCTGGAATCCTGGAATCCTGGAATCCTGGAATCCTGGAATCCTGGAATCCTGGAATCCTGGAATCCTGGAATCCTGGAATCCTGGAATCCTGGAATCCTGGAATCCTGGAATCCTGGAATCCTGGAATCCTGGAATCCTGGAATCCTGGAATCCTGGAATCCTGGAATCCTGGAATCCTGGAATCCTGGAATCCTGGAATCCTGGAATCCTGGAATCCTGGAATCCTGGAATCCTGGAATCCTGGAATCCTGGAATCCTGGAATCCTGGAATCCTGGAATCCTGGAATCCTGGAATCCTGGAATCCTGGAATCCTGGAATCCTGGAATCCTGGAATCCTGGAATCCTGGAATCCTGGAATCCTGGAATCCTGGAATCCTGGAATCCTGGAATCCTGGAATCCTGGAATCCTGGAATCCTGGAATCCTGGAATCCTGGAATCCTGGAATCCTGGAATCCTGGAATCCTGGAATCCTGGAATCCTGGAATCCTGGAATCCTGGAATCCTGGAATCCTGGAATCCTGGAATCCTGGAATCCTGGAATCCTGGAATCCTGGAATCCTGGAATCCTGGAATCCTGGAATCCTGGAATCCTGGAATCCTGGAATCCTGGAATCCTGGAATCCTGGAATCCTGGAATCCTGGAATCCTGGAATCCTGGAATCCTGGAATCCTGGAATCCTGGAATCCTGGAATCCTGGAATCCTGGAATCCTGGAATCCTGGAATCCTGGAATCCTGGAATCCTGGAATCCTGGAATCCTGGAATCCTGGAATCCTGGAATCCTGGAATCCTGGAATCCTGGAATCCTGGAATCCTGGAATCCTGGAATCCTGGAATCCTGGAATCCTGGAATCCTGGAATCCTGGAATCCTGGAATCCTGGAATCCTGGAATCCTGGAATCCTGGAATCCTGGAATCCTGGAATCCTGGAATCCTGGAATCCTGGAATCCTGGAATCCTGGAATCCTGGAATCCTGGAATCCTGGAATCCTGGAATCCTGGAATCCTGGAATCCTGGAATCCTGGAATCCTGGAATCCTGGAATCCTGGAATCCTGGAATCCTGGAATCCTGGAATCCTGGAATCCTGGAATCCTGGAATCCTGGAATCCTGGAATCCTGGAATCCTGGAATCCTGGAATCCTGGAATCCTGGAATCCTGGAATCCTGGAATCCTGGAATCCTGGAATCCTGGAATCCTGGAATCCTGGAATCCTGGAATCCTGGAATCCTGGAATCCTGGAATCCTGGAATCCTGGAATCCTGGAATCCTGGAATCCTGGAATCCTGGAATCCTGGAATCCTGGAATCCTGGAATCCTGGAATCCTGGAATCCTGGAATCCTGGAATCCTGGAATCCTGGAATCCTGGAATCCTGGAATCCTGGAATCCTGGAATCCTGGAATCCTGGAATCCTGGAATCCTGGAATCCTGGAATCCTGGAATCCTGGAATCCTGGAATCCTGGAATCCTGGAATCCTGGAATCCTGGAATCCTGGAATCCTGGAATCCTGGAATCCTGGAATCCTGGAATCCTGGAATCCTGGAATCCTGGAATCCTGGAATCCTGGAATCCTGGAATCCTGGAATCCTGGAATCCTGGAATCCTGGAATCCTGGAATCCTGGAATCCTGGAATCCTGGAATCCTGGAATCCTGGAATCCTGGAATCCTGGAATCCTGGAATCCTGGAATCCTGGAATCCTGGAATCCTGGAATCCTGGAATCCTGGAATCCTGGAATCCTGGAATCCTGGAATCCTGGAATCCTGGAATCCTGGAATCCTGGAATCCTGGAATCCTGGAATCCTGGAATCCTGGAATCCTGGAATCCTGGAATCCTGGAATCCTGGAATCCTGGAATCCTGGAATCCTGGAATCCTGGAATCCTGGAATCCTGGAATCCTGGAATCCTGGAATCCTGGAATCCTGGAATCCTGGAATCCTGGAATCCTGGAATCCTGGAATCCTGGAATCCTGGAATCCTGGAATCCTGGAATCCTGGAATCCTGGAATCCTGGAATCCTGGAATCCTGGAATCCTGGAATCCTGGAATCCTGGAATCCTGGAATCCTGGAATCCTGGAATCCTGGAATCCTGGAATCCTGGAATCCTGGAATCCTGGAATCCTGGAATCCTGGAATCCTGGAATCCTGGAATCCTGGAATCCTGGAATCCTGGGAATCCTGGAATCCTGGAATCCTGGAATCCTGGAATCCTGGAATCCTGGAATCCTGGAATCCTGGAATCCTGGAATCCTGGAATCCTGGAATCCTGGAATCCTGGAATCCTGGAATCCTGGAATCCTGGAATCCTGGAATCCTGGAATCCTGGAATCCTGGAATCCTGGAATCCTGGAATCCTGGAATCCTGGAATCCTGAATCCTGGAATCCTGGAATCCTGGAATCCTGGAATCCTGGAATCCTGGAATCCTGGAATCCTGGAATCCTGGAATCCTGGAATCCTGGAATCCTGGAATCCTGGAATCCTGGAATCCTGGAATCCTGGAATCCTGGAATCCTGGAATCCTGGAATCCTGGAATCCTGGAATCCTGGAATCCTGGAATCCTGGAATCCTGGAATCCTGGAATCCTGGAATCCTGGAATCCTGGAATCCTGGAATCCTGGAATCCTGGAATCCTGGAATCCTGGAATCCTGGAATCCTGGAATCCTGGAATCCTGGAATCCTGGAATCCTGGAATCCTGGAATCCTGGAATCCTGGAATCCTGGAATCCTGGAATCCTGGAATCCTGGAATCCTGGAATCCTGGAATCCTGGAATCCTGGAATCCTGGAATCCTGGAATCCTGGAATCCTGGAATCCTGGAATCCTGGAATCCTGGAATCCTGGAATCCTGGAATCCTGGAATCCTGGAATCCTGGAATCCTGGAATCCTGGAATCCTGGAATCCTGGAATCCTGGAATCCTGGAATCCTGGAATCCTGGAATCCTGGAATCCTGGAATCCTGGAATCCTGGAATCCTGGAATCCTGGAATCCTGGAATCCTGGAATCCTGGAATCCTGGAATCCTGGAATCCTGGAATCCTGGAATCCTGGAATCCTGGAATCCTGGAATCCTGGAATCCTGGAATCCTGGAATCCTGGAATCCTGGAATCCTGGAATCCTGGAATCCTGGAATCCTGGAATCCTGGAATCCTGGAATCCTGGAATCCTGGAATCCTGGAATCCTGGAATCCTGGAATCCTGGAATCCTGGAATCCTGGAATCCTGGAATCCTGGAATCCTGGAATCCTGGAATCCTGGAATCCTGGAATCCTGGAATCCTGGAATCCTGGAATCCTGGAATCCTGGAATCCTGGAATCCTGGAATCCTGGAATCCTGGATCCTGGAATCCTGGAATCCTGGAATCCTGGAATCCTGGAATCCTGGAATCCTGGAATCCTGGAATCCTGGAATCCTGGAATCCTGGAATCCTGGAATCCTGGAATCCTGGAATCCTGGAATCCTGGAATCCTGGAATCCTGGAATCCTGGAATCCTGGAATCCTGGAATCCTGGAATCCTGGAATCCTGGAATCCTGGAATCCTGGAATCCTGGAATCCTGGAATCCTGGAATCCTGGAATCCTGGAATCCTGGAATCCTGGAATCCTGGAATCCTGGAATCCTGGAATCCTGGAATCCTGGAATCCTGGAATCCTGGAATCCTGGAATCCTGGAATCCTGGAATCCTGGAATCCTGAATCCTGGAATCCTGGAATCCTGGAATCCTGGAATCCTGGAATCCTGGAATCCTGGAATCCTGGAATCCTGGAATCCTGGAATCCTGGAATCCTGGAATCCTGGAATCCTGGAATCCTGGAATCCTGGAATCCTGGAATCCTGGAATCCTGGAATCCTGGAATCCTGGAATCCTGGAATCCTGGAATCCTGGAATCCTGGAATCCTGGAATCCTGGAATCCTGGAATCCTGGAATCCTGGAATCCTGGAATCCTGGAATCCTGGAATCCTGGAATCCTGGAATCCTGGAATCCTGGAATCCTGAATCCTGGAATCCTGGAATCCTGGAATCCTGGAATCCTGGAATCCTGGAATCCTGAAATCCTGGAATCCTGGAATCCTGAATCCTGAATCCTGAATCCTGGAATCCTGGAATCCTGGAATCCTGGAATCCTGGAATCCTGAATCCTGAATCCTGGAACCAAATCCTGGAATCCTGAACCCTGAACCCTGAACCCTAAACCCTAAACCCTAAACCCTAAACCCTAAACCCTGAACCCTAAACCCTAAACCCTAAACCCTGAACCCTAAACCCTAAACCCTAAACCCTAAACCCTAAACCCTAAACCCTAAACCCTAAACCCTAAACCCTAAACCCTAAACCCTAAACCCTAAACCCTAAACCCTAAACCCTAAACCCTAAACCCTAAACCCTAAACCCTAAACCCTAAACCCTAAACCCTAAACCCTAAACCCTAAACCCTAAACCCTAAACCCTAAACCCTAAACCCTAACCCCTAACCCCTAACCCCCAAACCCAAACCCCAAAACCCCAAACCCCCAAACCCCTAAACCCCTAAACCCATTTTCCTATGAAGGGCCTATTCGCGCCAAATTCATAGCTTGCGAAAAATGTTGTAATTTTTTATGTCACTTTTTTTTTCTCATTGCACCTTAGGCATGCTAGTTACCCCATTATAGTATGACGGATGTAGTTAGAAACATATATTCCCAACATTTTACATGCTTCAAAAGACGGGATTCGCTAATTAGAATGACATGTGGATAAGTGCCGATTGGAATGAAATCCTAACATGCAGTAGGAAGAGATATATATATCACTCTTCATTTGACATATACTCATCAGATAAGTACTGATCATTGGTTAAAATATTGTTTCTCTCGTTTGATTTGAGCTGCCTCCCACTAACCTCGGCCATTTCTTCCGCAAGTTGAAGCATATAAAATCGTTTTTTATGCAGCAACATTCGGTTATTCTCCATACGAATTTGGCGCACAGCTTTCTTACACTACTTAACATTACGCCGCGACAGAGTAAGTGAACGACGTTGCGGCACAGGTGCTCTCAGCGTGGTGAGATCTTGGTGTAGCGCTTCTGATTCCTTAACTCGATATGCCCATTCGCTTCGTAAACCGCAATAATACTATCTGGGATCCGTGTACTTCACTTCTTTGTAGTCGTCGTTCCTTTCACACAACAACCACACAGTCTCACGTCCCCGCAGACTAGAACTCCTATGAACTCCTGCCATTTAACTTTGTTTTGGTTCTAAAGCGATGAGCATGGCTAACATATATAAATAAGCCCACACACACATACACAATATATTGGTGTGATAGCTACACAATAGTCTGTCCATCTCTGGTGACAAGACAAGTCTCTGGACATTGAAGATGACAATAGTTGGAGACAATAGCATGCCTGTGTCATAAAGTTGACAAGTCTTTGGTGACAAGACAATTCTCTTTGGTGACAAGACAAGTCTCTAGTCTATTGCCAAAGGCTTGTCACATCTCATAAAGTTGAACCTGTAGCTCTTTCATAAAGTGGTCCCGTTTCAAAGTATATATAAGTACATGCATTGCACGAAGGGCAAAGGGCATAGAGTGATATACTCCCAATTTCATAACAACTCTGGAAATGTCATATACTCCACGAGATATTTTTGAAGCAATGGGTCGTTACTGGGCGGGCGAAGATGAATTTCACTATTCTTTGCGTCCAAGTTTGCGTTACTCATCAAGCTATGTTAATACATTACGTGCAGAATGGTCTTATCGGATGAATGAACATGAGGTCTTAGTAGCTGATTCACGGAGCATGAATATACCCATACCTCGACAAAAGGCAATCAACATGCCTCGAATTACGCACATGGAGCTTGAAAGGGCACTGCATCGAATACGTGAGGAAAATAATAGAATGAGAGTTCGTCAAAGCAGGCATAACTTACGTCGTATGGCACGTGATGCACATGAAGATGGCAACAACAATGAAGCACAAGTATACTGGAACATGAGCTTCGAAGAAGGAAATGTTTCCGATGCTCCAGTTTCAGACGATGAAGATGACTGAAGATCGAGTTCTTCTAAGGCTATAAGGCCTCCGCTTAGGCCGGGGTTTGGGAAGGTCGGAACTAAGTGTCTGGTCCGTGCCAACCATTTTCTGGTCCAAGTTGCAGACAACCATTTTTCTCTCCTAGGTCCGCTATATAGTATAGCGGATAGCCCCGCAGAGGCAAAGTCTCCAACACTTAGTTTTTTTTTCTCCTATATATGTCCGCTATATAGTATAGCGGACAGCCCCGCAGAATACATGACCAAGCTTACGTCATAGTGGTGCAGCAGATCATTGTCTGTAACTTGGACCAGAAAATGGTTGGCACGAACCAGACACTTAGTTCCGACCTTCCCGAACCCCGGCCTAAGCGGAGGCCTTATGTCCGCTATGTAGTAGAGCTAGACGTTGTAGCGTACTGCAGTTTTAATAAATTGGCGCCCAAAGGCTTGTTTTAGTCGCATTGTAGCATAATGTTGTTTTAATAAATTGGCGCCCCGAAGACTTGTTTTGGCGTCAGAATCAACAATCTCAATATCGATAAACAATAAAGAACTTACGATTCACAATCAACGATCTCAATATACCGAGGGAATCTCAAACGACACAACTAACGTACGATTCACAATCAACGATCTCAATATATCGAGGGAATCTCAAACGACACAATTAAGCACAATTAAGTGAGAAAAAATTTCGAAACACAATGAACAAGAACATAAATTATTTTATTAATAATAAATTATGGTTCACATTGGGGGAAAGAATTTTTTTCACAAGTGCTCCGATCAAAGATTACAACTTGAAAATCCCACCACCCAAGGTGTTCAAACACTACAAAGTCCCCGAGTTTGAGGCCATGCTGGTGCACGAAGACGCTCCAACCCTCTGCGAATTGCTTTTTTTGGGGTCGGCCGGGCTTCAGCTTGATTTCAACCTGCCATGCCCCCTTGCGGCTATATAATCTTGCACTGTCATGAATTGTTGTAAATTGATTGGTCAAGGCTTCCGGTATGTCCTAACAAACACAATACAAAAAAATAGGTTAGTTTTTAACCAAAAGATCAAACCTTTAACACAGGAAAATACAGAGAAAGAGGGATGGCCTACAAGTTCATTCTCAAACCCCGGCATCATGACTTTGAAAAAGTGTTTGCCTGCCAGGTGCAAGTTGCCAATAAAATCGTAGGTGGTCTCCGATCCAGAAGCCATCGAGGTCGGCGTTGAGGGGAGGACGGTTTATCGCCGAAGTTGTGGGTCACCGGAGATGTGGGTCGCCGGAGATGGAGTAGCGGCCTGGGCTAGATGTTCGAGACAGAGAGAGTGCCCTCAGATAGGACTGATAACAGCTGATTGCCCGATATGATTAATATATATAATAGGATAGAGTTATCCGCTACATTGTGTAGCGGACATAAAAGAATACCAAAAGTTTTTCTTCGATGACGTCCGCTATATTGTATAGCGGACATAAAAGAAGACCAAAATTTTTACTGCGATGACGTCCATTATATTGTATAGCGACCGTAAAAGAAGACCAAAAGTTTTACTGCGATGACATCCGCTATATTGTATAGCGGACATAAAAGAAGACCAAAACTTTTACTGCTCATGACGTCTGCTATATTGTATAGCGGACATAAAAGAAGACCAAAAGTTTTACTGCGATGACGTCCGCTACATTGTATAGCGGACGGGGCTTACAAAAAAAAATGAAATAAAGACTTTAGATTTGATTCGATGGCCTCTCATAGGTCCATTTTTTAAAAATTCCAGTATTCGGTCGAAAATTTATCCCTCCGAAAATTATTACAAATGTCATAAAGTTGTACAAAAAATTAAAGGTCCACTGCAGCTTGTTCGTCCTCATCTTCGGCGTCACCTTCTTCCCCGTCTTGCAAACCCCCTGAACTTATCCCCAGTGCCTTGTAATGGTTCCGCTTGTCGTGGTCGGTCATTTTGTTGCACAATGCACACCTTCGCAGCTTTTTAGGTTGAGTTGCCGTTTCAATAGAGCTTTTCATCCGCGTAGATCTCTTGCGGCCTTTCGTTTGCGATATAATTGGATCCAACAAACGGATATCATTGTCGTCTTCCTCCCCCGGCTCGTCATCTTCTGATACCCCCGTCGTAGGCTCGGTGTCAATCGCATTGGTGACTGAAGCTGCTTCCAACTGGTCGACGATGGGCTCTTGCTGCTGAGCTACCTCGAGGAGATGTTTATAACCGACCATTGAAGCAGCAGCCTTTACGGACAAACGGGTGAAACTCGTCACCAGATGATTATACCGCAACGTCTCTGATTCTTCAAAGTCAGTATACGGGTGCTCCGGAAAGGCAATGGTACCGTGCAACCTGTTAGCACCTTTCGTCCACCGTGGCAAGACGTATTTATCGGGGATTGTCCTGATATTCTTCTGGGTGAAAATAGCAGAATGTGTCTACACAGGATGCCATGGAACTCAAACTTCTTGCAAACACATGTCACCGAGTCTGTCAATGTGTCGTGGCTCACCGTATACATTCTGCGCAGCTTCTCAGGAACGAGGTCATTCACGAGCGAATAAACCTTGTACTCACGCGTAGACTTCTCTGCCACCTTGTTTATACAGTATCGTCCCGATTTCTGCAGCTCTACTTGGTATAGCAAGAAGATCTCCTTCGTATAGACTTTGGCACCGTTCAGCTCCAGCGGGGTCTCAAGCAACCTTCTCCTCTGTTTGTACGTGGTTGCAAAGTCTGCAGCCCTTTCTTTCACGAACAACGACGCAACCGCTTTCTGTGCGGATGTGACGAAACTCTTCAAATTGGTAGCTGTACCCACGTAACTATCGAACGTGGCATTCATAGATTCACTCCTGCCCGTCGTTTTCATGCCCGCAGAAAAATGCCTCCTCGTGTAAACGCCAATCCATTGCTCTTTGAGCTCGTACAAGTGCTGGAGCCACCCGTTGTCTTGCAATGAGTAATCCTCAACAAGCTTTTCCCACCTCTCCTCAAATTCCTCAATCGTTAACGACTTGCTAACGCACGTGTCAAAATCCTGTTTAAAGTCTGGAAACTTTGCGTACACGTGATGCAAACGTTCGGGGTATTTGTTGCTTATGTGCCAAGTGCACAAGTTGTGTCGAGTATCTGGGAAGACGGTGGCAATAGCCTTCTTCATTGCCAAATCTTGATCGGTGATGATAACGTTGGGTGCTTTGAAGTTCATGGCTTCCAGCCACGCCCTAAACAACCATTCAAAAGAACTCTCGCTCTCGTCCCTTAACAAGGCGAACCCGAACAGGATGGAGTGATAATGATGATTGACCCCCGTGAAAGGGGCAAACGGCATCGAGTACTTGTTGGTACGGTATGTGGTGTCGAAAGTCACGACATCCCCAAAATGCTTATAAGCAAGCCTCGAACGACCGTCGACCCAAAAAATTGTGCTAACTCGATGCTCGTCGTCAAGTTTATAATCGAAGGTAAACTGCGGGTCCTCCATCTGCATCCGCTTCAATAGGCTCATTGTGGCTTGAGCATCATTGAGGTCATACGCGGCTCGTCTATGGGTTCGGACCGCGTTACGAACGTCTGTCGTGTTAAAGTTTAAATTTTGAATTCCCCCGCTCTGTTCAGCAAGAACATTAATCATGTCGGTAGGTCCTAGCCGCGCATCGCTCATTGTGTGAATGAGGCTCCTCGCGACCTTACCCATCTTCTTGTGTTGATGCATCTGACTCACCTTAGAAGGGGTTACTAACGGGTGATTGTGTGCCAGTTCCAGGCTGGTAATAAGCCAATGATCTTGCTTGGCTTTATAGCTTACGAACATCTTGACCTGGCAATTCGTTCGCGCAAAGAAGTCCCGTCTTCTGCGCGAATATCCTATTTCGTCATCACTGTCATCGTTGCCTACGCGTGTCTCATTTTGCACTGGGTTTCTGCCCCTATGGCACTCGTATAAGCGAGAGCATATCTTTCTCGTTATGTTGCTCGTTCTTGAAGTCTTTATTCTAATGCCAAATCCAACCCTCAATGAATACGCTCGAAAACATTCTCCAGCTTCCTCCAATGTTTGAAAGGTTCGTCCTAGATACGGATCACTAGCATCTACGGGGGTGTTGGAGCTCGACACGAAATCAGACATTGTGAAACAAGACCTATGTAGAAATATAGACTACGCTTAACAATCAAATGACATTTTCAACTGAAAATATTACCTAAAAATTATCTTGACGAATAGACAAATTTAAGATGACAAATATACCATATACATAATCTCAAAAGTCTCCCATTTTGCTAATTATAGATTTATTGAACATAACAAATTAAAATTACTAAGATAAATAGACAAATTCATCATGCCAAAATACAACAAACGTATCTCAAAAAATTCGAATTTAAATAGGATAGATGTGCCGAAGTTAGCGCCCCTCAAAAAAATCAAAATTAACTACAATAAACTTCTTTAAAGTTAACAAATTAATTTCTAGAACATCATCAAAAATCTATATTTTTTTGCCCAAAAAAAATATATACTTTATCAGTCAATCCACCCAGAAAATATTTGAGATCAGAAACTTACCTTGCTTGAGTGAAGAAGATTGAAGTAAGTTTTACTCGAAGCTTGAGGGGAGTCGAAAATGGAAGCAAGTGAATCCGAAGGAGAAGAAAATTTTGCGGAAAGAGCTGAGAATTAGAAACTTTGGGGTATACGGGAACCGCCTGTCCGCGATACTGTATAGCGGAAATTATTCCCGACACTCTGACACGTGCAGAAATAAAGTCCCTGAAAGTCAGGTCCGCTACACTGTATACGTACTTTTTTGTGTCGTCAGGCAGGGGTCAGGTGTCAGCCTAGGGACGTCCGCTACACAGTATCGCGGACGTCTTTTGGCTGTCTCACATCAAGACTTTAATGTCCTCCGCCATACAGTGTAGCGGACAGTGGCGGAGGGCAAAAAGGTAAAAAAACCCGTCCGCCATACTGTATGGCGGACGACTGACAGCTTTTGAAAAAGGCGCGATCTGGACCGTCCATCATTCGGGATGGACGGTCAGATCGCGTTTGCAACTTCTCCTATTTTGCCCACGCTCTCAACGGATCACCTCCATATATATATATATATATATATATATATATATATATATATATATATATATATATATATATATATGTATATATGTATATATATGTATATATGTATATATATGTATATATATGTATATATATATATATATATATATATATATATGTATATATGTGTATATATATATATATGTATCTATAGATGTATATGTATGTGTATATATATATATACCTATATATATATACATATATATATATACACATATATATACAGATACAGATATACATATATATACATATACATATATACATATACATATATATATATATATATA
>JAVXUO010000213.1:0-18903 GCA_033065855.1 Escallonia rubra
TCTCTCACTAGAATCCAAGAGCTCCCAAATTCTACAGTGAGAAAGTGATTTTGTGAGAATGAAGAAGAAGTCCCTTTTTTTGAGTTGTAAAGTCCAATATTTATAGGAAACGGTATGCTTATGTCATAAAGTGCCACATGTCGTCCTCTGGGAGTGACACGTCACTAGGGGGTCCCAAAATACCAGTTCTCCATTGGACTACCGGCTCCTAAATTCGCGTTGCCTACCTCGCACAGCGTCACTCTACCTGTCTGAGAAGACTGACCACGCCATGACAGCATGATCAGAGTAAGCCCGTTGCTCCAGCCACCGGTCCAAGCCCTTACTGAATCCCACGATGTGCGTCAAGAGACGCGCAGAGAACCTGACAGCGGTAAGGGTTGCCCCTGTAGCCAACTGCCAGGCGGACTAGGCACGATGCCCTCCGAGGACCTGCTTCGGTCCCGGAGTGACCCGTGGGTCATTGTCCTGGTGGTGTCGACGATTGCCAGTAACATGAGTGGACATAGTCGCAGCTCAGTGCTCGTAGTCCGCTGAGAAGGGTCCTCGTGTCGGAGCCCCCCGTGATTGAGACGACGATGGCTATAAGGTTATGAGCCCATCCCGGTACGAGGGCCGAAGCCCCCTTGGTGATTGAGATGGCGATGGCTATAAGGTTGTGAGCCCATCCCGATATGAGGGCCGAAGCCCCCCTTGTGACTGAGACGGCGATGGCTATAAGGTTGTGAGCCCATCCCGGTACGAGGGCCGAAGCCCCCCCTGGTGATTGAGACGGCGATGGCTATAAGGTTGTGAGCCCATCCCGATACGAGGGGCGAAGCCCTCCTGTGATTGAGACATCGATGGCTATAAGGTTATGAGCCCATCCCGGTACGAGGGCCGAAGCCCCCCTGTGATTGAGACGGCGATGGCTATAAGGTTGTGAGCCCAGCCCGGAAGCATGTAATATGATTGTGGCGCATGGGCGCGGTGCCTACAGCACGAGACAATACCTGGTTCCGGGGCACATGTTATGAAAGTGGCGTATGGGCGCGGCGACGAACGTCACAGAGACAATACCTAGTGCCATGGGCACATATCATGAAAGTGGCGCACGAGCGCGGCGACGAGCGTCGCGGAGACAACACTTGCTACCGGAGCAAGTGTTATGAAAGTGGTGCGACGACGAACGTCGCTGAGCAATACTTGGTGCCGGGGGCACGTACGATGAGAGTGGCGCACGGGCGCGGCGACGAACGTCGCAGAGCAATACTTGGTGCGGGGGGCACGTACGATGAGAGTGGCGCACGGGCGCGGCGACGAACGTCGCAGAGCAATACTTGGTGCCGGGGGCACGTATGATGAGAATGGCGCACGGGTGCGGCGACGAACGTCGCAGAGCAATACTTGGTTCCGGGGGCACGTATCATAAGAATGGTGCGCACGCGCGGTGACGAACGTCGCAGAGACAATAATTGGTGCCGGGGCATGTATCATGAGGATAGCGCCCGGGCGCGGCGACAAACGTCGCGGAGATGGCGCACGGGCGCATGTCGGGTGTCCCAAAGATGGTATGTGAGCTGAATGTACCTGTCACAACAAGATAATGAATGCAACATGTAGTAATGACAAAGTTGGGAGTGGTGGTATGCGGTCGTCGGCGACGGGTCATTCGGCGGTAGCGCGCGACTTCGTGCGATGGGAATCGCGGGAGCGGTGTGCAGTCACGGATGACGGACGTCACGAGGTTGATGCACGACGGATGTCGCGAGGTTGATGGACGTCGCGAAGTTGATGTACGAATGTCCGTAAGGTGATGCACGACGGACCTCACGAGGTTGATGTACGAACGTCCGTAAACATCGCGGAGGTGCAAAGACTCGAGAAAACAAGTGTGCGCGGGAGGGGAGGCCATATGCCAACATTGGGGGGAAGGCCAAGGCCACCACCCCTGGGGAGGCTGAGGCCGACCCCTTGGGGAGGCCGAGGCCGACCCTAGGGGGTGGCCAAGGCCAATTGCCAACTCCCATGAAGGGAGTCCAAGGCCACTCTCCCCTTTGGTGAACTTCAGGCGCGCCGACGATAGGTGTTTTGATGAGCAAAGGCAAATCCAAAAGTTGCGTTACGACGATCATGTCGATGTGAATTGTATCAATATGATGAGCGAGGTGTCAAAGTCATGTACGAAACGTACGAAGCGAAAAAAGTGCACTTTGCGCGAAGCGTGAAGAACCGGGGGGGAAAGGCCAAGGCCAAACCCCATGGGAGGCCGAGGCCGACCCCATGGCTTTGGGCGAGGCCAAGGCCGACACCATGGCCTTGGGCGAGGCCGAGGCCGACCCCAAGGGGTAGGCCAAGGCCTTTGCCCCTTGACCCCGTTGCTTCGGTTGTGCCGTCGGTCGACATTTTTGGTGAAAAAGGTGCTCGGGTGGTCTCGACGTGACGATCGCGCTAGCATGAATGATGTCGACGTGAAATGAAATGTCTAAGTCGCGCACGAATCGAGAAAAACACGTGTCTTGGGCGCGCGGGCGCTGACCGGTTTGATGCGTTAGAAAATTGACCGTTGACAATGTCGACGTGTTCGCGTGAAATGGGACCCTATTGGGCCCTTTGGTACGACCAGAATAGGTTGGGAACAAGTACTTTCTCCTAGAGGAGTACTAACTTCCAACACATATGGTAGCAACTCAGGTGCTTGAGGTAACATGAGCACCATATATGATGAAATGAACGAATAGGTAAAACCTGGATCAAATAATACTCTAGCAGCACATTGGAAGATAGTGAGTGTACCTTCAATAACTCCGCTAGTATCTCGAACCTCCTGAGATTCTAATGCATATGCTCATCCTTACACTCTTGGCTTTTCAGCATTCCCTGGCAGATTCCTTCCACCCTGGTTATCTCGAGGCACAATTTGATTTTCAGAATAAGGGAAATTTCTCCCAATATGTCTAGGCTGAGCACACCTAATACACAAACCCATCTTTCTGCGACATTCATTCTCTGTGTGTCTAGTCCAATTACAATATGTACATCGCTTTTCAATTCTTGCCTACTTTGATGGTTACGTGCTTGATATCTCAGTCTGATTTCTCCTTTTATTATTGTCACTTGGGGATGATGCTGCAAAGCTAGCTTGACTACTAGTATAACCACTCATTTGATTACCTCGACCTCTTCCCATACCGTTTCCATAGAAATTACGATTTCTTCCTTGTAAAGCCCTTTGAAAAATTTCCTGCCAAGTATTCCCTTGACCCCTTCCACCTGGGTTCACATTCCCACTATTATGGTTTCCTTATCCACTGTATGATGGTGCTCTAAATGGTTCTATATCAACATTCTTTTGCTCTTCCAAATCATTCTCAACAGCCAATGCTCTATCAATAACTGCCATATAAGTTTGTAACTGCAAAGAGATCAACTTATCCCGAAGATCCTTATTTAAATCTTGATGCCAGGGAAAGTGGGTTCCTACTTACGTGGAGGTGCCACAAAGGCTGCAGTCCGAGTCAGCTTCCAAGTATGTTGATGTGAGACACAGCAAGGGTGGAACAAGGGTAGAGACCAAGGGCTTCCCAGACAGAGCTTGAGGGTGGCAGTGCTGCGAGGGCGATAGCGCAGGATGAATATACGACGACAGTCACAGTCCGATGCTTAGGTCCAAAGTCAGGGTCCTATATGTTTCTCTCTCTAGGATTCTAGAGTGAGAAAGTGAAAATATGAGAGAGTGAAGAAGAAGTCCTGAAAATATCCAACCTTCCAAATGAATTCTCAAGACCTCTATTTATAGAGATTGAGATGATGATGTCATAAACCGACACGTGGCGCTCCCCGGGAGTGACACGTCACCAGGGGGTCCACGGGTGCCAGTGCTCCATGGACTGTCGTATCGCATATTCAACCGGCCTGCCCCGCACAGCGTCGCTCTGTCTGTCAGGAAAGACTGGCTCCCACCGCATCGGTGTGGCCAGAGAACCCCCTTGATCTAGCCTCTATTCCAAGCCCTTACGGAGTCCCACAGGCCTGGTAGCGGTGGGGAAGACCCGACGCCCAACTGCCAGGTGAACTAGGCGCGATGCCCTCCGAAGACCTGCTCCCGTCTCGGAGTGACCCGGGGGTAATAGTCCCTAGGGGTGCCGACGCAAGCCCCCAGTGCCGGAGCACGTAGGCCAGTCACGCAGGCACCCTGATGGAGATAGTGTCCCGGAGGAGTCGCCTATTCCGCAGGCCGAGGTAGCATCCCGGAGGAGCCGCCTACCTGGCGGAAGGGGAGTCTTCGTGCCGGAGCACTTGGAGCTCCCTGGAAGAGATAGTGTCCCGGAGGAGTCGCCTATCCCCGCGGGTGAGTCCTTATGCCGGAGCACTTGGAGCGCGTCAAGGTAGCATCCCGGAGGAGCCGTCTACCTGGCGGAAGGGGAGTTGAAGAGCTCCCTGGCAGAGATAGTGTCCCGGAGGAGTCGCCTATCCCCGCGGGTGAGTCCTTGTGCCGGAGCACTCGGAGCGAGTCAAGGTAGCATCCCAGAGGAGCCGTCTACCCGACTGGCCGAGGTAGCATCCCGGAGGAGCCGTCTACCTGGCGGAAGGGGAGTTGAAGAGCTCCCTGGCAGAGATAGTGTCCCGGAGGAGTCGCCTATCCCTGCAGGATGATGTACACTCCGGAGAGTGGGTGGAAGCATGTTCCATGACCAAGGCAAGGTGCGCATGGTGTGATGAATGAGTGTGGTGCCCGGGGGCATGATGACATGATTATGGCGCATGGGCGCGATGAAGTGAGTAAGGTTCCGGGGGCACGTCTGTGTCAATGGCGCGGCGCATGGGCACGATGGAGTATGTAATGTGCCGGGGGCACGTTTGTGTCAATGGTGGCGCATGGGCGCGACAGAGTGCGTATGGTGCCGGGGGCACGGTAGTGTGACAGAGAGCCTGGGGGCACGGCTGTATCAGCGGCGCGGCGCACGGGTGCGGCGAAGTGTTGAAGTGCGACGCCCGGATGCCGGCGACGGGGTCGCGGAGTTGTGTCCGGGCGACGGGGTCGCGGAGTTGTGTCCGGGCGACGGGGGTCGCGGAGTTGTGTCCGGGCGACGGGGGTCGCGGAGTTGTGTCCGAGCGACGGGGGTCGCGGAGTTATGTATGGTCCCTTGAAGAGAAGTGAATGTGCTAAGGATGGAGGCCAAAGGCCAACCCTTCGGGGAAGGCCAAGGCCGACCTCAAGGGGAGGTCGAGGCCACCCCAAGGGGAAGGCTAAGGCCGAGGCCGACCCCAAGGGGGAGGCCAAGGCCAACCTCCTTGGGCAAGTGCCATGGCGCATCGACGGGCGACGGGCAAAGTGCGACGGTCGAAGCGTGATAAGGCTTCGTGCGACAATGAGCTTCTTAGTGATGAAGTAACGTGACGAAAGTGAGAAGTGCACGTGACTTGAGCGTGCATGCTTTGACCGGTTGTGAGCGTTGAAAATGACTGTTACTTGTGCGGACGTGCCATGCAAAATGGGATCACCGTGGGCCTTTGGGTACAACCAGAATAGGTTGGGAACTTTAACAAACTTTCTTACTTTTCTTTCTTCTGTATCCACCAGATGCGGACAAAATCTAGCTAAACCAGTAAGCTGTGATTCATAAACTGATACCGACATATTTCGCTGTTCAAACTTTATAAAATTTAGGGTTAAATACACGCAGGTACCCTGAAACTACCACAAAGTCTCACTTAAGGGTCCCAACATTTAATTTTTACACATAAAGACATGCAACTACAAATTTTCAATAAGTGAGTACATCCATCCATTTTCTTAACGATCCAGTCTTTTTCGTCGGGGGCATTTTTGGAAACTCATATTAAAAATTTTATTGTAAAATCCCTTGATTTTTGGAACCCTAATCCATTAATATTTGGAACCCTAAAATTGGCATTGTTTCATTCATTACAAATGTGGAGACAATCCATTTCAATTCAACCACCAAAATCCCAATCCTCAAAGCCCGAACGGCTACTGAGGCCACAAATTCTCAGAACCGGCAGCAGAATCGGCCTCGCCGTAGAGGTAGCCATGGGAGATGAGCTGCAATCTTGAGGTTGTTGGAGGCCACGGCGTCGATGATGGGTCCAAGTATGAATTCCGAGTTAGCAAGCGAGAGGCGATCGTCGAGGATGCCGAGGAAGGATGAGGTGTTCGCGGCGGCGATGATGGGTCCGAGTATGGTCGATTGGGTTGATGGCAGCGGCGGCGTAGCGGGTTTTTCAGAGGCGGTGGAGGTGAGGCGGTCGATGACAAACTTAGGGTGGTGGGCGAGCTTGGAGTGCCTACGCCGTGAGGCATTTTTGATGAGCTTTTTGAGGAGGCCATTCCTAGCGGTGGATCTAGTGGCTAGACAGGAAATGAGGAGGCATTTGACGGTAATTGTGTGGTGGTGGATCACGGCCGGAGGTTGATTTGGGAGTGAGAGTGAAGGTCAAGATGTATAGATGACTGGACTGATGGAGCGTGGAGTGGACTGATGGAGCATGGACGGCGAGGGCAGAAAATGAGGAATAGGGGGAGTGAGAGGAGTGGACGGCGATGAGGAGGTACCAATGGTAGGGTCTGAAAAAAAAATAAAGTTGGCTTGACAAAAATGCTCCCGATGGAAAAGACTGGATCGTTAAGAAAATGGACGGATGTACTCACTTATTGAAAATTTGTAGTTGCAGGCCTTTATGTGTAAAAATTAAACGTTGAGACCCTTAAATGAGACTTTGTGGTAGTTTCAGGGTACCTACGTGTATTTAACCTTAAAATTTACTTCTCTCTTCTTTTGGGTCACCGCTGGAACATACTTATTAGTGAACTACCTTTTTAAGTTTTCCTAAATCGATGGGACTCCTTCCTGCTTCCACTTCATAGAAAAGAATTTCCACCATCTCTCTGCACTAGCCTCTAGCATAAAGCTAGCATACACCAATCTTTGAGAATTCGAAATCTTAGCAGTATCAATAATTTTCTCCGCTCTAGCCAACCATTCCTTGGCTATCGTTGGATCAGGCTTCCCGAAAAATGGGTTATTTATTAGTTTAACAAACTTATCAAAGCTAAGACCACTTTCACCCAAGACATGAGCAGTATTCAACATTACCTAGGTTGCTCGACTTGTTGAGCACCTCTAACATTACCTTCATTCACTACTTCTTGCACATTTGTATTTACATGGGGATTTCCACCCACGTTTCTCATTTCATCCACAACTTGCTGGAATATCTGACAAGCCTCCAGTAATCCACTATTAGGCACATGATTATTACTTCTAGTGGAGTGCTCTTCTATATTTACATGTGGGTTATGCCCATCCTGACCTTCAGCATTAAACTCGGGATTGTTCCTTCTTTGAGTTCCCTCATCAGCCATTTCTCTATTGGTTCCTTGATTTCGCGCTCCTCGCACTCGCTCCGTTGTAGGCCTATAAACAAAACTTTGCATAAGTACCCCCCACATAATATGCAATATTCAATAATCACTAACCACAAAAGGCCTTAGGATCTTATCCCAGCCTTTAACTACGCTCTGGTACCACAACTGTAACGCCCCAACTTAGGGTTACCTTAACCCATCTGGAGTATTATGACACAACTGCTAATCACATCATTCTGATGATACAACATATTCTAACTCACTTGATAATTACACCGTATCATTCAAAATTAGAGAGTTTACTTTTACAAAACACAACTAGCAAGTTCTCTACCATATCTCTGTAATACCCTAAAAATTTCCTTTCTTATGTTAAGTTAAGTTTTAAAAAAAATATATTGATGAATAGTACTTTCAGTCGATTGGATAGTACTTTTAGTCGATGAAATAGTACTTTTAGTCGACTGAAATGTACTTTTTAGTCGAATTTAAGGTTTTTAGTCGAATTTAAGGTTTTTAGTCGAATTTAAACCTTTTAGTCGAATTAAAACTCTTTTAGTCGACTGAATAGTGCTTTTTATTCGAAATTAAGGTTTTTTTGTCAAATTTAAACTTTTTAGTCAAATTTAAACCTTTTAATTGAATTAAAACTCTTTTAGTCGACTGAATAGTACTTTTTAGTCGAATTTAAAGTTTTTAGTAGAATTTAAACCTTTTAGTCAAATTAAAACCTTTTTAGTCGACTAAAACTTATGTTTGCTTCGAATGAATAGTGTAATTTTACCTTCATATAAGTAGTTTCTTTATTTTGTTTCTAGCCCTTTTGTTCTCAATTTCTTGCTCCTTTGCGGCGGAGAGAGAGAGAATAAGAGGTTTGGAAAGCTCATTGGCATTGGAGTTGTGCTTTAAGGATTTCTTTGGTTCAAAAGCTTGTTTGAGGTAAGGGTTTATATGATTTTTGCTGTGGAAATGTATCTTTGAAAATCCGAAGGCTTATACTTTCGTCACTTTTGATTGATCTATGCTCGTTTGTAATTGATTGCTCCACTTTTGCGTTCTTGATAACATTGTTCACCCCTTCTCATTTGTGCCTTAATGATGCTCAACTTTGAATTTGTACATTTGTGACCGTCAATTTAAGATTGACATTGACTATGTTTGTCACGACCCGAACCCACGGGCAAGGCCCGCGAGCTAGGCACGTGACCGGCCGCAGACCCAAAAGACTCCAATTTAGGGCTCTGCCAGGCCTTACTCACTAAAACCTGTACACAATTCTAAAACCATACATTAACTAACACCATAACATGAATTTCTAAAGATGCCCTTACAACTCTTTCCCAAATCATCTCTACTGAAATCCTCCATAGAGACCGATAGTATTTATTTTAAAGAATCCTCCTAAAATTAAGCTACGAACAATTCAAATAAATAACTGGCAGTTCTACAATTTCTCAAGGGCTTAAACAACTTCCTAATGAGCATCTCCTGCAGCTTCATTCTCATTTCCCTCGCAATACTCATGGTCATCTAGTTGATCGCCTGAAAACATTTATAAAAAGGGGTGAGCTTGGGGCCCAGTAAGTACACAAACCATATCCCTAAAATAGATTTTGGGATTCATAAAAGTATGAAACATGCCATGGTTTTCTTCAATTTAAAACTTGTAAACATTTTCACAAGAGATACTATACATATATATACTTTTTGAAAGCAATTCATCCAAAATTCTCATAAACGAAGTATGACATCAAGTAGGCTTATTAACAACTATCACAGTTCATCATAACATATGGGTATGTTGCGGTCAGCGTACGTTCCCCCCTGACTAGGGCCCACAATCCCTACTCCACCTGGGATGAACATTATTTGGTCAGGGTATGCGCCCCCCTGACTAGGGCACACAATCCCTCCTTCATCCGGGATACATATGTGGACGCAATGGCACACCACGAGCAACAGTACTGTGCGTCAACGTATCGTCCCGTTGACCAGGACCCAACAATCCAACTTTCCTCCGTGGATATGGGGCGCAACAACCAAGGCAGAAATACCGTCTCATTCAACATAAGCCAACTTTAAAACACTACTCATATAAAACATTCCATGGCATTTTTGATGCATTTTCTCATCAAACAATTTACACAAAAGCAGTAGCATGTAAAAGGCTTTAAAACTTCTAATTGGAACAATTCATTCATACATATACATAAACGGAAAATAGGGTATACGGAGGAATATGGCAGGAGTACTTACCTGGATAGCTACGCAATGCTACAAAACCTCGATCAATATTCTCTGAATAAACCTAGATTGGCAATTCATTTGTTAGAATACAATCTAGTCTACATTAATATAAACCTAATATCAATTACCCACCACATGCTCATTTCTAACTCCGAAATCGCTCAACTCAAATCGCGCCTCGCACGCGGCCAACCTAACCGAGAACCCGATACGCTCTTTAATGTGTAACGATATCTCAAAATATATACTAAATTACAATAAAACATTTTTATTGCTTAAAATATTATAAAAAGTCAAAATATGAATTTTCTGAAATTTTAAATATTTTTGAATTAAAATAATTTCTTTAAATGTAAGAAAAGCCCATAAATAGCCATAATTGCTTCTAGCTGAAAATAAAGTCCCATGATTTTTCAAATAGCTTTAAAATATGTATAAAAATTATAAAAATTTAAATCAGAAATTAAGATGCATTAAAACTATTTTTAAATTATTCATTTTGCTAAAACCAATGCGATACAGAAATTATAGCAAATCAACTCTAAAAATTACCAAACTTAAACTGGAATGTATTTATAACATAAAACAATTATTCTAATTTTTCCAAAACATTTCCATGGGTGTGAGGGCTCCAAAAGAATTTTACAAATCTAAGCTTGCCAAAAATATTAAAAATACATATGATATCAGAAAAATATGAAATTTTAACAGTAATTCTATTATTATCCTATGATCCTTTCTGTAAAGTTTCAACATTTTTTGACAAGTTTACGATACCCAACAGCCATGTGGTACAACTGTGCAAGCACAGTGTACTGTTCACGTAGAACACAGCTACTGTTCATTATCTTCTTCTCCTGTCCAAACCCAGAACACATAGCTACTGTTCACACAGCTTCCCTTTCACCACTAGCACATTACAATTCACTCTATTAACACACATAGCGCACCACATCTTTCACGCACACACAAACTCACGCACCACCACCTGCATGTACCCACTTCTTGTTCCCTCCTCCCACCAATGCTTTACCCATTACTCATTCCCCTTCCTTTCATGGCAGCCACCATGGCTGCCTCATCACCCCATTAGTTACCCGTTAAAACCCGTAGTCCATCGCATCTACATCTATTACCTTGTACACAGCCTCACAAAAAGAAAAACACACACACCATGCGCACCCAGTTGTGCACAAACATACGCATGCTGCCCTCCTTCCATGTACCAACACTCACGGCACACCCATTCTCACAGTCACGCATATTCATACGCACATCCTTGCACCTTTTTACACAAACTCGTATACCCACACCTAATTTCTCACAAACCCACAACCGTAACCCTTGTTCCCTGCATACCCATCTCTCGGTTATAACCCACAAGATGCAACAGCACCCCCCCTTAATCCGTAACCCATCAAATACACAAGAAGAAAAAGACTAAAAGCTTACCCGAAAAATTTATTGAAACTCCGGAGAATTTCCAAGCCTTCTTCCTCTCTCGGTATCTCTCTCTGCCGCAACAAGTCTCCAACAAAAGCCAATGACGGCTGATCACTATTCTATTATCTATATATAATAACCCTAATTTGGAACATAATAAAAAGCCCCCTCAAATTTTCGCTAGTTATTTTAATATTTGCTCCAGCTTATATTATTTCTGAAAGAAAGACTGAGCACTACTTATGACATTTCACGTGTCAAAAAAATTTACTCATAGGTTGTCGCGTAACTTGCTTCACTAATGGTCACTATCAGATTTCTAAAAATACTGTTAACGCTAATTGTCACTAAAGACCTCAATCAATACCAATTATATCTGCTATCATTAAATTATAATTATATGATTCTAGAATTGTCGCTAAAGATCATCGTTATAATGCTCCCCAAATTCGTCGCTAAAAACTCAAAAGAACATCACTCTTAGAAACTGTCGCTAAAAGTAATAATAACCGGGTAATCTAGGTTCGGGGCATCACAATGTTGAACAACTCTCAAATTGAGAGGGTCCTTTGGGCACATGTTTGTTATATTAGAGAGCCGAAGCCTCCTAGTATGCTCCGGCGTTTGATGTTTGTATGTTTGGTTCGACATTTGGGTCTTATGACCACCATAGTCATCCCATGTTTGTAGCATACCCTACATATTATTGAAATGTGTTTTGGGTTAATTGCTAATCTTTGATACTTCGATATTTGATAGTGAGACATTATTGGTCCATTTCATATCCCATATTGTAATTAGATTATACCATTATTGCTTGACATCTTATCATTGTCTACCCTACTGGGCTATTTAAGCTCACCCCCTTGTCTTCTTACCTTGCCTTTGCCACAGGTGAAGGAAGTGACTCTTGATTCTTATGGCAGCGTTGGAGCTATGAGATTTTGCTTTTTGGTTTGATAAACTTTGTACTTTATTTCTTTTGGGAACTTTACCCGGGTGGGGTAATTTGATAGAATTGCTTTGTATATCTATTTGTCCGCTGCAATTAGAAATCCTTTTGTATGGGCATATTTTTTGGAACGCGTTGTAATAGACTTTTGTTAGATATGGTAATACTTTATGTTTGGAGGCTTTTAGTGCTCTGTTTATACCATCATCATCTATATGGTAATAGTATATCATGAGGTTTGCTTTAAAGTCGCGGCCTCCCTGTTTGGGGGCGTGACAATCTCAGAGTTGACATACTGTACTATTTCAAGTACAACTTAATTTACACATGAACAAGTGTCCCCTTGCTCGTCTTCTCACCGTGCCTCACACATTTTCCTTGCCTTTCGAGAGACAGACTCCTTGATCTAAAATATTATGGGTAAAAACCCGTCAGCCCACTGGTTCAATAAGATAATTAAAGACATTTAATGTAACTTTCAACTGAAGAATCACATCGATGGTTTCTGTGGTTTCTTGCACCAATTCGGGTACAAGTAACTGTCTTTCACCAACTTCATTCCAACACCAAACTGGAGATCTGCACTTCCTGCGATATGGAGCCTTCAATGGTGCCATTTCAATGCTAGAGTGGTACCTGTTATTGTAAGAAAACTCCACAAGTGCCAAGTGATCATCCCAGTTACCTTTCAATTCTATAGTACATGCTCGTAACATATCCTCCAAGGTCTGAATTGTTCTTTCGCATTGACCATCTGTTTGTGAATGGAAAGATGTGCTAAAAGTAAGTTTAGTTCCCATTACGTTGCATCTTGAAAAGCCTTCCAAAACCTTGAAGTAAAGTGAGGATCTCGATCTGAAATAATGCTTATCGGTACTTCTTGGAATCTAACAATCTCTTTTATATACATACGTGCCAACTTCTCTAAGGTGTAAGTCACATTTATAGCTAGGAAGTGAGTAGATTTAGTAAGTCTATTAACAATCACCCAAATAACATCATGCCCATTTCGAGTTCGTGGTAAACCTGATGCAAAGTTCATCGTAATATGCTCCCATTTCCACTCAGGCACAGATAACGGTTGAAGTAACCCAGCTGGTTTGTAATGTTCCAACTTAACTTGTTGACATGTAAGACATTTTTGCAACAAATTCTGCCACATCTCTCTTCATGTTACTCCACCAATAACTAGATTTCAAATTCTTATACATTTTAGTACTTCAAGGGTGGATAGAATACTTGGACCGATGTGCTTCTTCCATTATCTCTCGTCTCAAACTAGCATCATTTGGAACACACATTCTCTTACCAATTCGGAGCAAACCATCAATGTGCAATGTAAAATCCAATTTGGAACTCAAATCTTTCAAAATAGCTTGTACTTCTGGATTTCGTGGTTGTGCCTCTTTAACCCTTTCTCTCAAAATAGGCTGCATCATAATATTAGCAAAGACAAAACATGTCTTAAGTAGTCAAGGCTTCCAAACGCATGCATCTTCTAAAAATTTTCATTCTTTTATCATTAAGTGTGCAACCATAGCTTTTCTACTCAATGCATCAGCAACCACGTTAGCTTTGCCCATATGATATTTGATGGTGGAATTATAATCGTTTAGAAGTTCCATCCATCTATGTTACCTCGTATTAAGCTCTTTCTATGAAAGTAAATCCCTCAAGCTTTTATGGCCCGTGTACACTTCAAACGATGCCCCATACAAGTAATCCCGCCATTTAAGCAAGGCAAATACAAATGCTGCCAATTCCAAATCATGGGTAGGATAGTTTTGCTCATAGGATTTTAGCTTCCTTGAAGCATAGGCTATTACCTTTCCCGCTGCATTAGAACACAACCCAAACCGACACGTGAAGCATCACTGTAGATTATAAGGTTATCATTATCTTCCGACAGAGTTAGAATAGGGGCTGAAATCAATCGTTGCTTCAATTCTTGAAAACTAGCTTCACACTTTGTATGCCAAACAAACTTCACTGATTTTTTAGTAAGCTTTATTAATGGACTTGTAATCATTGAGAAAATTTTCACAAATCTACGGTAATACCCTTCAGTCCCAAAAAGCTACGAAATTCTTTCACAATAGCCGGTCTTTGCCAATTTACAACCGCTTCAATCTTTATCGGATCAACAGATACAACTGCACTAGATACAATATGTCCCAAAAGTTTAACTTGCTCGAGCCAAAATTCACATTTGCTAAACTTTGTGTAGAATTTCTTTTCACGTAAAACTTGCAACACTACCCAGAGATGGTACTCATGTTGTTCACGATACTTGGAGTAGACAAGAATATCATCAATAAAGACTACAACAAAGGAATCCAAGTATAACAAGGAACTTATAATGATCATAACATGTTCTAAAAGCTGTTTTGGGCACATCTTCTTTATGGACCTTCGATTGATGATATCCTGATCTCAAATCAAGCTTAGAAAATAATGTTGCACCATGTAATTGATCAAACAAGTCATCAATGTGTGGAAGTGGATATTTGTTCCTCACAGTCACATGATTCAATTGCCTATAATCAATGCACAATCTCAACGGACCGTTTTTATTTTTAGCGAACAATACGAGAGCACCCCAAGGTGATACACTTGGTTGAATAAGGCCGCTATCTAGTAGTTCTTGCAACTGAACCTTCAACTCTTTCAGCTCTGTTGGAGCCATTCTATACGGAGCTTTAGAAACCGGACTTGTTCCTGGCATCAACTCAATAACAAAATCAACTTCTCGATCAGGGGGTAGAGCTTTTATATCATCAGGGAACACATCACCGAACTCACGAACAACTGTAATATCTTCAATTTTCTACTATTTCTTACCGTGATCAATTGCATAACAAAGGTACCCTACCCTTAGAAAGCGATTTACGAGCATGAATAGCTGAAATAATAAGTGTTGAAGAAAACCCTTTATCCCCGAAAAATTTCAGTATACCTTGTTCCAACATATAAAAAATAATACTCTTAGCTTGACAATCAACATTAGCATGATGTTGAGATAACCAGTCCATACCAAGAATGACATCCAAATTCGGGAGGGGTAACAGTATCAAATCGGCGTTAAGTCCCCTACGACACACTATTACTGGGCATGATCTATATATAACGTCACTAAGTAAGGAGTCTCCCGTAGGTATACTCACCAAAAGTTCATATGGTAAACTCTCAGGTTTCTTACTCAAATGATGAATAAAATGTGGGGCTACATTAGAATGTGATGAACCTGGATCAATCAAAACTCGTGCCAAGTGCTGAGAATAGAAAAGTTACCCCCAATTACTTTGGCCGAATTTCTTGCCTCCTCTTGTCCCAAAGCAAAAGCTCCTCCCCGAAGTCTTGGTTTCCCGGTACCTTGGCCCATGCTTGTTCCCTGCTTGCCACTTTGCTGAACTGATTTTGGCCTCGGATTAGGACAATCATTCACATGGTGATCCATAACATTTACCTTCCTTCCTCCAGCAAGAATTAGAATTATATATGCCTAAACTGTGCCACAATAAGAAAACAAGTCAATTTGTACCCTTGTACTTGCTGAATTTGTTGAGTTGAAAGCTTGCTTCTAGGTTGCTGCATGGTTCTTTCATCATTATATGCCAGGTCTTTGTACTTTATTACCACCGGTATTCAAATTCCTTCCACCTTGCCAATTCGAAGGATTTGCCCTAGTTCCACTCAATCGTGCACTTTTCCTCTGTATGTCCCATCACTCTTCTCAATGAGCAAAGCTTTGTCTACCATTTCGTAATAGTCATCAATATTGAGAATTGAGATTTTTCTTGGATTTCAGGCTTCAAACCATCTTGAAACTTTCTAACCCTCCTATCTCCTATCTTCTCCCTCTACCAAGTACGAAGCATGCCTAGCTAATGATGTGAACTTGGTTGCATATTGTTGTACCGTTAGATTGCCCTGCTCAAAATTTAGAAACTCGGCCTCTCTTTTTAGCTTAACACTTTGAAGAATATAGTTTTTATTGAACTCGTTTTTGAATAATTCCCAAGTGCAAACCATCTGAGCCGCTGTCCATTTGCTGTCAATCATTTCCCACCAACAAGCAGCATCATTTTCAAGTCTAAAAATTGCGAGTAATAAATTTATCTCATTATTCAGCCCCATAGTTTTAAAGATTCTTTCCATGTTCCTAATCCAATTTTCAGCTTTGTCCGGATCAACCTCTCCAACGAAGTCTAGTGGATGCATAGTCATGAAATTCCTTAGTATTTCAAATTAACCTTGCCCTTCTAGATCATGGTTAGACCCTCGGTGGTTGAGAATGTTATTTTACTGATTCTCCATGCAATAGACCATTCTCCCCAATATCACATACACATCTTTCAAAGCATTGTCAGTATCTTTCCCGGAAGAACTTGCTTCTCTGTCAGCCATTTGTACCTATAAAGAGGCATGAAATTAGAGAAAACCAAAGTTCTAAATCAAGCTTAAGTCTTAACGACGAAGATCATATCCTACTAATAAGCAAAACTTATGCTCTGATACCATCTTTGTTGTCACGCCCCAAGATGCCGGACGCGATAACACATATTCTAACCCGCTAACCTTCTTGAGAAGGTAATCAGAGTGCGCTAACTGCATTCGAATATAAACAACACGACATGCCTTTTAAACATATATTACATTCGTCCATCCTTAAAAATCTAGGCTTACACAAATGACACATATCTTCATAGCACCTATCTACATAGCACACCACATTCTCTATTTACAAGTGCATAAAGACTTACTATCCCTGATTCTCCGACATAAGAGGGTACTCAAAATCTTCCTCGCCTACACCCTCGCCTACCACTTCTTGATCCTCTATAGTATCTAAAAAGGTAGAGATGGAAAATGGGTTACCACAGCTGAGTAGAGCAAACATATGACCAACATAAACATTATCTTAATCATAACAAGCGTGCATAACCAAACCAAACCGACATGCTTATCATTGTTCCCAACCTATTCTGGTCGCACCCAAAGGCCCACTAGGGTCCCATTTTTCGTGACACATCCGCACAAGCAACAATCATTTTCAACGCTCACAACCGGTCAAAGCATGCACGCTCAAGTCACGTGCACTTCTCACTTTTGTTACGTTACTTCGTCACTAAGAAGCTCATTTTCGCGCAAAGGCTCATGACACTTCGACCATCGTACTTCGCATGTCGCCCATCGGCGCATCATGGCACTTGCCCAAGGAAGTTGGCTTTGGCCTTCCCCATGGGGTTGGGTAGACGGCTCCTCCGGGATGCTACCTCGGCCAGTCGGGTAGACGGATCCTCCGGGATCCTACCTTGACATGCTCCGAGTGCTCCGGCACAAGGACTCACCCGCGGGGATATGCGACTCCTCCGGGACACTCTCTCCGCCAAGGAGCTCTTCAACTCCCCTTCCGCCAGGTAGACGGCTCCTCCGGGATGCTACCTTGACATGCTCCGAGTGCTCCGGCACAAGGACTCACCCGCGGCGATAGGCGACTCCTCCGAGACACTATCTTTGCCAGGGAGCTCTTCAACTCCTCTTCCGCCAGGTAGACGGCTCCTCCGGGATGCTACCATGACACGCTCCGAGTGCTTCTATGCAATTTAGGGCAATATAAACTTCGAATTAGAGAGAGTGATCAAAGAAACAATAACAACTTCAACTTTCCAGAAAGCTATAGAATACTCAAATCCAACAAGTATTGAATGAGATATGCATGCTTAAATATCAACACAGAATCTGCCCAGATTTATCTCATCCAATTCTAGCACTCCATAAGCACATAGCACAACATAAGCACATAGCACACCATATATACACACCCAACCATGATTAAAACCATGCTCAAGGCTGCTCATATGTACAACCCTACCTTTGACAAGATTGGGGTGTATAAAATATCAAGAGCTCCCTCTTTTGTCAAGAAGAGAACATCCAAACATCAACGGTTACTAATCTAAAATTATCACAGCAAATTCTCTTTTTTTTCCTTCCTTCTTCAAGCTCTCAAACCTCCTCTCTAATTTTTCTACAAGTAGGCACCTCGCCTCTCTCTTCCTTCTTGTTTTTACTTCAAAAGGTAGAAGACATGAGCCACCCACGTTTGGAGAAATCTGCAGAGATTTCTCCCTAGAGAAATAAGTGTTTAAAGGGGATTAGACCCATTCTAAGTCTTAATAATAAGAACATGACAACCCAAATCAATTTCTAGACTTAATAGGCTTCATTTGTACTAGTTAACCTAGATTAGTGACTAAGTAATCACAATTAGGTTAATTACGATTTGGGCAAACTAATCAAGCTTAGTCACTAACTAATCACGATTAACGTTGACTAATCCATATTAGCATAATCACGATTAGGGCTTAACTAATCACACTTAAGACCAACTAATCATGATTAAGATTAAGCTAATCCACCTACTTGAGGTGCTTCAATGCCAACACAAGCATACAACTTGTTCTACATAAATAGGTCGGGAAGACCACTCGCATAATTCATTAGATCTTCAATTAAGAAAGGTATCACGCTACATGCATAATAACAAGCATGCATTTTGAAGTTCACAGCTAGGTTAAACTAAGGTCCTCACACCTACCCCTCCTTAGAAGAATTTAGTCCCTAAATTCATACCTCGCTAAGGAAAACAAATGGGGATACTTCTCTCTAATTTCAGCCTCTCTCTCCCACGTAGCTTCTTCAATTCCACGGTGTTCCCATAACACCTTAAAAAAGTGGTATGTTCCTGTTCCGTATTGGTTGTCCCTTTCGGTCCAAATTTGAATCGGTTGCTGGACATATGATAATTCATTCTGAATCCAAATCGGTTCATAATGGAATACATTTGAAGGATCTCATACTTCCTGTTCCCAACATATTTTGGTCATAC